>CM068302.1:8074797-8349830 GCA_034768395.1 Linum lewisii | reverse complement strand
CATTTCGAGTGTCGAATTACACTAACTGACACTGTAAAACATATAGTGTGGTGTAATTTTCATCCTATGTTTTTATTTTTGGCTGCCAGTTTGGATGAGGTGAAGGAAGCGTCAAAGGCACTTCATGCTGTCCTGGATGTTGACCTGCCAATTCTGCAGAAGGAGAAGACCGAAAATAATAAATCTTCTCATCATCAAGCTCATGCTGTGCCAAACACCTGTGACCGCTGTGGCCGGAGATCCTAAATCTTGCTGTTGAAACAGTAAGAAGACGTTCATGTGCTCTTGTTAGGAGATGAAACAAAAAAGAACTTGTAGTTGCTGTTTGTTTCATTATGCTTTCCTTTGCCGTTTGCATGTTAGACCTAGGCATTTATCTGTCCTGTATGTGACTGCCATATCGATGGTGCAACCGTACAAGTATCTATGCTCATTAGTCTTCCAGCACCTGTATCGCACAAATGTTACTGATGATTACCTAAATTTTGGTATAACTGCATGAAGAGAGACGTGTCATGTGCGTGAGATGAAGACAGAGATTTAGGATTGTATCGTTCTGTGGCTTTACATTAGTTTAGGACGAGTTGTACACTTCATGTTAAGTTTGTCCCTAATTTGGTATCTGCATGGAGAGAGGTTAGTGAGAGAGGAGGGGGTCGGACTCTGTTAGTCCAAGTTTGGGGTTTTCACGGATCATTGACTTAAAGAGTACATTAAGTATCAGAAAATAACGCGCCGGTCACCTATGTATAAAATCCTTCAAAATGGTCCAGTCGTCAAATTCCGTCCAACTTCCATCCAATTTTTCCGTCCAATGCTAACGTGGAAGATGACTCAACCAGCCCAGTCAGCATAAATAATAATAAAATATTAGAAAAAAAAATAAATCAAAACTAACTAAATAAAATAATAAAATAATCTCCCAAGTCCCACCACCGCTGCAAATCCTTCTTCTCCGCAAATCCATTCTTCTCCGCCATCTAGTCGCCATCGCTGACCTCCCCACTACCAAATTCCCCGCTTTTCTCGCCACCTTCAATCTCCACCTTCTCCGGCCAAATCCTCGCCGGAAATCTTACTAAATTAAATTAGCTCATCGCTAAATTCAAGCGTTGAAACAATCTCCAACTCCCGATGCTTCCTCTCGCAGATCCGCCGCCGTTGAAGCCCAAACTCGATGACAAAATCCCCCGGAAGAACTCCTTCACCTCCCTCACATCGCTTCTGAAACATGCTCACTTATCTCTCTGTCCCACTGTGCAAATATGCAATTGCCTCTGCAACTCCAATTGCAACCTTGTACCTCACCGACCAAGGAAGCGTTGAATTCCCCTTTACTCCTCTTTTCTTCTTCTTCCTCCTCTCTAATTAAGAATCTCTCAGTATTTTGGAAGAATGAAATCAAAAGAAAGTTAAGAGAGAAAAGTAACTGACCATGTAAATGGCGCTCCAAGCTTCCGCCAGATGCATACTTGTAGACCAAGAACAAAGCCTTCCTCAGGATCAATACAGAAACCCAGAAGAGATACAACGTTAGGGTGGTGAAGAGAGCTAGCAATCATCAATTCTCTACAGAATGCCTTTGAAGACTCTTTATCCTCTTTGTCTAGCCTCTTGATCGCCACACAACTTCTCAACAATCCAACTCTTCCTCTGAACACATAGCTCAAAGCTCCCCTCCCCAATACTCTACCTAAAAACCCCAATTCAGTACTCAATCAGACAAATCAAACCCTAATTTAGAAATCAAACCGGGAAATTAAAAGGGTTTACTGCTTTACCTTGGGAGAAATTTCTGGTAGCGGCGAGAATCTCACTGTAATGGAACCGAACCAAGGAATTAGCGACATGGGAGATACTCCTCTCAAGAGATTGGATTCTTCTCCACCCAACTCCTTACCCAAACCATTGTCCAAATTCACCATTAGCACAGTGGCAGAAGATGCGGAGGGGATATTCATGGAGTCCAGCTCCACCTGAGAGCAAAAACTGAACCTGAAGGAAGAGTGGACCGACTGGGGTTCCGCCGCATTACTCGTCGTAATCACAGCGCCGCCGCCTCCAGACTCAGCCAAAAGCCAAGCCTTGTGATTCTCCGAATTAGTAGTCCCGTTTTTCTTTGCTCCGCCATTCTGATTCATTCTGAAACAGGACAGGCCGAGCAACCAGACCATTTTGGTGAAGAGGGGTTTTGTGGGTAATTCGGCCTCATTGTTGTGATCAACGGGCGGCATAGGCAAGGAAGAAAACGGCGACGAGGTGGAACAGGTGAAGGCTGCTATGGAGAACGGAGTGCTAACTCTTACGGTTCCCAAGGAGGAAGAAGAGAGAGGGGAGAGAGAGTGGAAGGAGAGAGGAAGGAGAGAATATTTTATTATTTTATTTAGTTAGTTTTGATTTATTTAATTTTCTAATATTTTATTATTATTTATACTGACTGGGCTGGTTGAGTCATCTTCCACGTCAGCATTGGACGGAAAAATTGGATGGAAGTTGGACGAAATTTGACGACGGGACCATTTTGAAGGATTTTATACATAAGTGACGTGCGCGTTATTTTCTGATACTTAAGGTACTCTTTAAGTCAATGACTACTACAAGAAAATGGCATTTTAACATCGACATTCTAACGACGGACGTAAATCCGCTGTTAGAATAAAACTTTAACAGCAGATTTTTAAATATCCGCTGTTAGCTAACAACGAACAACCATCCGCTGTTAAATATCCGCTGTTATCCATTTAATTCACGGGGCGCCAAAATATCCCGCCTTAGCGGGAAATCAAAATTTTTGGGGGGAAACCTAGCAGCGGATTTGACCGCTGTTAGGTGATCCGCTGTTAGGTGTTTGCTGATGTGGCGATCTGTGTGCCCATCCCCAACCAATGATTTGTTTCCTTTCTTTTCTTCTTTTACAGATCCAAAAAAATTCCTAATCCAAAAAAAAAAAAGAATCCTCTCTTCTTCCTTCTTCCCCCAAAAATGATTTACCTCCCTCCTCCTCCTCTGATGAACTCCAACTCCGGCCAGCAGCGGTTGCGGAAGAAGAACAGGTGGCCGAACACTCCGACTCCATTTAATTTCAGGTTTGGTTGATTCTTCTTTACTTGTTGATGAAGTAGGGTTTTAATATGAGATTTAATTTTTGTGTTTGATTGAAGGTAGAGAGAAGAAGAAGAAGAAGAAAGAAGAGAAGAAAGTAGAAGAATAAGCAGAAGAAGAAGAATAAGCAGAAGAAGAAAGAAAGAAGGGAAGAAGAAGAAGAAAGAAGGAAGAAGAAGAAGAAGAAAGAAGAATCAAGAAAGAAGAAAAGAAGAAGTAAGAGAGGAGAAGAAGAAGGAGGAGGAAGGAAGAAGAGAAGAAGAAGGAAGCAGAAAGAAGAAGAAGAAGAAGAGGAAGACTAGTAGAAACCTGCTCCGGCGAGCAGGTTTCTGCAATTTTTTTTATTCTGATCGGAACTCTAACAGCGGTTAACATCTGCTGTTATAATATATATCCGCTGTTACATTTAACAGCGGATATAAAGATATCCGCTGTTAGGTTTAACGGCGGACGCGTATCCGCTGTTACATATTCTTACGTTAGTCAACCTAACAGCGGATACGTATCCGCCGTTAGGATTGCTAACAACGACCTATCCGCTGTTAGACTAAATAAAAATCCGCTGTTAAACCTCCTTTTTCTTGTAGTGGACCCGGTTTTCAGCTAGGGCTAGATTTAGGAAGTCGGATCAATCTTTGCGTGTTCTTAGAATTAGGGGTCGGAAGATTTGCATCTCCAACTCAGATAGGTTTGCGGACGCTACCTTCTGCATCTCGGTGAATAGTTTGGGGAGTGAGCACTTCGTGTTCTTGGATTTGTCTCTACTTCATTGGGTTCGTGATGTACTCCAGGAGGCGTTGCAGAAAGGGTGGAAACTTGGAAAGGAGAGAACTTTGGCTAGTGGTTCTAGATCTATTTTCTGTGGGGTCTTTCTTCAACATAGATGTTCATTACCTGAGAACTACGGAGGTCTGCAAGGTTGGAAAGAGATTCTTTGTGGCCATTCCTATGGATGATGACCAGGTAGGTTGAAGCGCCTTTCTGAAATCCCTGCAAAGCATCCTGGCTGGAGAGTCAGCGGACTTGGGTCCTATTGCTAGAATAGAATCTCAGTCCTTCGCTTCATTGGTGGCTGGCCCTAGAACCGGAATTACAACGAGCGGGAAGCTCTCCAAGCCTTCCTCTAGTACTAGAATCGAGGTGGAAGATGAAGGGGTTAACGATCGGGTTTGGAAGCTGAAAAGTTGGGTGGTCGTTAAGGTAAGTACGACATTGATAGGGGATGAGGTTTGGCCATTTTTCCAGAGGTGGATGAAGCGTTGGTGGGGATGGGAAGATTCAGGAGAGGTGAAGTTGTTAGGGGACGATTTGTATTTGGTAGATTGTGGTTCAGAGCACCAAGTTCTTGAAATCTTAAGGAGAAGCTGGTTCTTCAAGGGAGGGGCTCTAGAGGTGGTTCGTTGGCATCCCAAAGCTGGTCGGGAGTCGGATTTGGCAAAGCATGGGGTTCAGTGGATCTTGGCCTTTGGCATTCGGTGCATCTTCGGGCGATCTCAATTTTTGAAGCAGTGGGTGTCACAACAGTGACCCTTTTGTCATTTCTATAACTTCGGATAGTTAATTAAACTTTGTAATTCAAGGAGTGTTTCTGTAATTTTGGATTGCAGACTGTCGGGTTTCTCAGCTGCAGAAAACAGACATCTTATTTAAGCCAGACCTGCTATTTTTGACAGGCAACAAATTAATGAAACAACAATTCTGATTCCTCTCCCAATTTCTGTATGTTCTCATCTCCTTTTCTCCTTTCTCTTTTCACCTAACTCTAAACCCTCACCGGAGACTCAGCCAGGTTGTGACAAAGTGGTATCAGAGCCCTCTCTGGTGATCAATGGCTAACAACACAGTTCGCATCAACAACTTGGAAACTCGTTTGGAGACTGTCTTGGAGCAGCTGGAACGCAACCAAGCCAACCACGATGACTTGGCTGCATCTGTCCGCCGAATGGAAGAGCTTCTGCAACGTCAAGTTCGAAATGACAATCCACCACCACCGCCGCCGCCGCCGCCGCCAGGAGGTGCTGGACTCTTTGCTCGTCCTGACCAGAATACCCACCCCTTACCACGTCTAGAGTTTCCTTACTTCTCAGGTACAGATCCTTCCTCTTGGCTTCGCAAATGTGTCAAGTTATTTCATATCCACCACGTCGTCGAAGCTCAACAGGTAGACATGGCATCCATGTACTTAGAAGACAGAGCAGATGTGTGGTACCAGGGATGGTCTGCTAACAAGGTTGTCTTATTGTGGGAGGAGTTCTCTAATGACTTGCTACAAAGATTTGGAGACTCCCTTCATATCAACGTGGTAGGTGCCTTCAACAAACTAAAACAAACAGGGACAGTCCTTGAATACCAGGAGAAATTTGAAGAGCTGAAATCTAGGATGGTTAAGTTGAACCCAACTTTGGGGGAGGCTTATTTCATCAATATTTTTATCAGCGGGTTGGATGAAGAAATCCAACCGGTTCTCTTAATGATGAATCCAAGCTCTCTCAACACAGCTTTTTCTCAAGCTCGTATGGAGGAAGCCTCAATCGAGGCTAGGAAAAAGAAGTTTCGAACTCAAACGCGTATGCTGCAAGATCATAATGGACCTGGGAAACGACAGTTCAATAACAATGGAAAGAACACTGTGAACACTGCACCTGTGGGAAGAAGGACAGGCCTATGCTACAAGTGTGGGGATAAATACTTTTATGGTCATGTATGTGGGAAAAGAGGTTGAACTTGCTAGAAGGAGAGGCTGCTGAAACACCTTCAGAAGAGCAAGAAATAGAAGAAGGGGTCATTGAGTTGGATGAACCACGACCAGAAGAAGAAGTTACGATGCTCGCTCTTGGTGGAACACCAATTTCTGCCATGAAAATTAAGGGCAGAATTGGGAGAGTCGGTCTGATCATACTTCTAGACACAGGTGGCAGTCATACCTTCCTAAGCCGAGCTTGTGCTGAGAAGCTTAATTGCACCTTGCAAAATGCACCTCTTATGAGGGTAAAGGTAGCAAATGGGGATTCATTGGTCAGTGACAGCATATGCAAGGACTTTATATGGTTTATGCAGCGTCAAAAGTTCACTTTTGATGTGAGAATCCTGCCCTTGGAGGAAAATGACCTAGTTTTGGGTTTCAACTGGCTTCGAACTGTAAGTCCTGTTCAGTTGGATCTCAATGCACTAAGCTTGACATTTGAATGGGGAGGAAAACCCTTGGTACTTAGAGGAATGGAAGAAACTGGAAATTGCAGCTTCATTACTGAAAAAGACCGACACAGAAGCCTTTACAAAGATACTTACTTGATTGGCCATTTCCTACAAATGGCTACTGAGGATGCTAACAACCCTATACCAAGCTTCCTTACTGATGTAGTGTCCAAGTATAAGGATGTATTTGCCTTACCAGTTGCACTCCCACCATCAAGGGTGTATGACCATGCCATACCAGTTGAGCCAAATCACAAAGCCATCAATTTGAGACCTTACAGGTACACCCCTGCTCAAAAAAATGAAATAGAAAGGTTGGTAAAAGAGATGCTCACTACAAGGATAATTTCTCCAAGTCACAGTCCTTATGCCTCCCTGTGCTCTTGGTTAAAGAAGGATGGCTCTTGGAGGTTCTGTGTCGATTATAGACAACCCAATGCTATAACAATCAAAGACAAATTCCCTATTCCAATGATTGATGACTTGTTAGATGAGCTTCATGGATCAGCCTATTTCACTAAATTGGACCTCAGAGCAGGATACCATCAGATAAGGATGCAGCCTGTAGATCAACAAAAGACAGCTTTTAGGACACACCATGGACATTTCAAGTTCAAGGTAGTGCCCTTTGGACTCACAAATGCCCCTGCTACCTTTCAGTTTTTAATGAATCATGTGTTATCTCCATATCTCAGAAGGTTTGTGTTGGTCTTTTTTGACGACATACTCATATATAGCCCCAATCAAGCTTTACACAGACAACATCTTTCCCTGACCTTACAACTCTCAAGGGAGCACAAACTTTTTGCCAAGAAAACCAAGTGTTCTTTTGGTCAGCAGAGGATTGATTATTTAGGTTATGTGATCACTGCTCAAGGAGTCGCAACTAATCCGAGTAAAATCAGTGCTATGCTGGAATGGCCAGAACCAAAAACCATCAAGGCATTGAGGGGTTTTTAGGCCTCACGAGTTACTATAGGAAGTTTATCCAAGGATATGGAGTCATAAGTAAACCCTTGACTGTACTATTAAAAAAAAATAGATTTGGATGGAACTCCCAAGCTGCTGCAGCATTTGCAAAACTGAAGGAAGCTATGGTTCATGCTCCTGTATTAGCATTGCCTGACTTCGACAAACCCTTCTCATTGGAAACCGATGCTTCTGGATCAGGGATAAAAGGTGTACTATCCTAACAAAGGAAGCCAATAGCTTTTCTCAGTCAAGCTCTCAGTGCCAGGAATCAAGGTCTTTCCACATATGAAAAAGAATATCTAGCAGTGTTGTTTGTTGTGACCAAATGGAGGCATTACTTGGAAGGGAGACAGTTCATTATAGTTACAGATCATGAAAGTTTAAAATATTTGTTGGCTCAAAAAGTGCATACACAAATCCAGAAAAAGGGCTGGTTAAGCTACTTGGTTTGGACTTTCAAATCAGGTATAGACAAGGCAAAATGAACAAGGCTGCTGATGCTTTATCTCGAGTTCATGAGGACAATATCAAAGAGGGAAGTTGTGGTAGTATCACATCTGTGTTGCCAAAATGGTTGGTGGAAGTAGAGAGCAGCTACGATAGTGACCCCCAAGCTCAGGAACTTATTGCAACTACTGCAGCCTCACTAGGTGGACCTAATGTATACTCTTACTCTCAAGGTCTATTGCGATACAAGCATGCTATCTATGTTGGAAAAACTGGGGAGCTCAGGAACAAGCTTTTGGAATTGATTCATGGATCACCAACTGGAGGTCACTCAGGTGCACAAGCTACTTTGCAAAGAATTAAAAAATATTTCTTTTGGCCTGGACTCATAAGGGATACAATAGCTTGGGTGGCTGCTTGTGTGGTTTGTCAACAATGCAAGGCAGAAAATGTACCCTATCCCGGTATACTACAACCATTACCTATACCTAATCAAGCTTGGAAGCATATATCAATGGACTTTGTGGAAGGATTACCAAAAGCTGGGGGGGGGGGGAAGGAGTTGATTCTAGTTGTGATTGACAGGTTCACAAAGTATGCTCATCTCTTTGCACTAACTCACCCTTATACAGCTGTGACTGTTGCTGAAGTATTTATGGAAGGAGTGTTTAACCTTCATGGTATGCCAGAGACCATTGTTTCTGATAGAGATGCTGTGTTCACTAACATATTTTGGAGAGAACTCTTCAAACTGCAGGGTAGCAAATTGCTGTATTCTACAGCTTACCACCCCCAAACTGATGGTCAGACAGAAAGGCTCAATCGGTGCATTGAAGATTACCTTAGATGCATGATATTGAGCAAACCTAAGCAATGGAATCAATATTTGGCTTTGGCTGAATGGTGGTATAATACCAATTATCACACCAGCCTGCAACTCACACCATTTGAAGCATTGTATGGCTATTCACCATCCTACTTTGGAGTTCAAAATCCATTATCCACCTCTATAGCAGTAGTGGAAGACAAGTTGCAGCTTCAACATCAAGTGATTGGGCTGCTTAGGACCAATCTAGCCAAGGCACAAAATCGACACAAGCAATAAGCTGATCGATCAAGATCTGAGAGGACATTTACAGTAGGAGATTGGGTTTATTTAAGACTTCATCCTTACAGGCAAACCAACTTAGCTCCCATGCAGTGTCCGAAACTCTCTCCACGTTATTATGGTCCCTTTCAAGTCATTAAGAAAGTGGGAGTAGTTGCTTATCAGTTGGAGCTGCCCAGTTCATCATCCATACACCATGTGTTTCATGTTTCATTGCTCAAAAAAGCTGTGGGACACAATGCAACAGTCCAACCAACCTTGCCTGGAGTCGATGATACAGGTACAATGAAGGTGGAGCCACAAGCAATCTTAGCCCGATGCTTTGTCAATGAATACAACCAGGCCGTGACACAAGTGTTAGTGCATTGGAGTCACCAATCTGGAGCAGATGCAAGCTGGGAAGATTGGACCTCATTCAAAGCTCAGTTTCCAAATTATCAGTCTTGAGATAAGAATGAGCCTAAGGGGAAGGGATTGTCACAACAGTGACCCTTTTGTCATTTCTATAACTTCGGATAGTTAATTAAACTTTGTAATTCAAGGAGTGTTTCTGTAATTTTGGATTGCAGACTGTCGTGTT
Organism: Linum lewisii; assembly: GCA_034768395.1. Taxonomy (NCBI): domain Eukaryota; kingdom Viridiplantae; phylum Streptophyta; class Magnoliopsida; order Malpighiales; family Linaceae; genus Linum; species Linum lewisii. The sequence goes on along the minus strand of CM068302.1, from coordinate 8,340,426 downwards.
TCTCAGCTGCAGAAAACAGACATCTTATTTAAGCCAGACCTGCTATTTTGGACAGGCAACAAATTAATGAAACAACAATTCTGATTCCTCTCCCAATTTCTCTCTGTTCTCATCTCCTTTTCTCCTTTCTCTTCTCACCTAACTCTAAACCCTCACCGGAGACTCATCCAGGTTGTGACAGTAGGAGAGGCGTGCAGAGGGTTTTTGGATTGCCAAGACACGAACTTCTCTGCCGTCCGGATCAAAGTTAGGAGCCAAGAGGAGCTGCTTCATCAATCTCCCTTTGCCATATGGAATCTTCTTTCGAAATCTCTATTTTGGCGGAACCCACCTTTGGTTCGCCGGCTCGCAAAGGGAAGTTATTCTTAGGCGAGGAGGTTCCGAGGCGGAAACTTGTGGATCCATCGACGAGTTTATTCCTGCTATCGGCGCCGTCGCGTGTTCTGAAGGTGGGAGAGAGTTCTTCAGGGACGGCGGCTGCTGCTAGGGTTGGGGTGGAAGGCCAGCCGCCATTCTCAGTTGTTGGGCCGAATTCTTGCGGGCTTCTGGAGCTGGAATTAATTAAGGAGGTAAGTGCAAGGCCCCTTAATTTTAATTCAGATTTAATTCTAGAGCCTAGAAGGAAAGCTGTTCTGGGCCTGTTTAATTTAGCAGACCAAGTGGGCCCAGTTGCTCAAGTGGATCACTCTTCTCCAGCAAATCAGATGATCTTTCCTCCTCAAGAGCTGAACTTAACTTCTATCCAAATGGGCCTATTTAACTCAACAGACCAAGTGGGCCTATTTAACTCAGCAGACCAAGTGGGCCTAGCTGTTCAAGTGGGTCTTTCTTCTCCAACATATCAGATGGGCTCTCAGGAGCTTAACTTAATTTCTGTCCAAGAAACAGAAAATGCTACTGCACTCTCTCCTTCTAAACAGATATTTTCGGCCAAGGAATCAGGAAGGGCCGAGCCTTTGTTTTCTGCAGAGCTAGGCAAATTTTCTGAGCCCTTCTTTGATGCATTATTGGAGGAGATTGAACCGACTATTAATGTCGAGAGGAACGAATTCTCGGATTCAGAAACGTCGGAAGATGATGTTTAAGAGCTAGAGGTTAGGAATACTGAGGTTATTATCGACAAAGGAATATAAGTGGCAGCCTTATTCACTACAATAAAAAGATGATTTTGTGGCAGGCGACGGGGCCGTCTGCGAGTAAATTACTCGCAGACGTCTAAGCTTACTCACAGACGCCATCTGTCTGGCACTAGCTTGTGGCAGGCAGCCTGCCACTAAGCACGACCTGCCACTAAGCACGGCCTGCCACTAGCTAGTAGCAGGCGGCCTGCCACTAAGCACGGCCTGCCACTAGCTAGTGGCAGGCCTGTCTGCCACTAAGCACGGCCTGCCACTAACTAGTGGCAGGCCTGTCTGCGAGGAAGCCCCATCCGCAATTTCTCCTCATATATTTGATTTATTAATTAACAATGGCTCCCACTGCTGCTATGCTCCTCCTCCCCACTCATCTTTCTTCTTCTTCTTCTTCTGGGTCTTCTTTCCACGCTCATCTCTTTGGATTACTCACCAGATGGGTCACTGGCCCTCGTGCCCACACGCCGATCATCAACCACCTCAGCTTCCCTCCTCCAACCAACTCAAGGAACATGCTGCAATTGCAATAAGCTCTTCGTCCTAGTCCTATGTCCTATCCTACCGCCATATCATTATTCATTCGTCAAGTTTCTTCTTGTTTTGTTCTGGTGTAATCTCTCTCTATGTACATACAACGCTAAATCTGATATATATCATATAAATGTGTATGTATATTCTTCTCTAATTCTTTTCTTTTCTCCTATTTCTATCAAATGCAACCCAGTTCTCTTCAAATGATAGTTGGTTTTTTTCATTTTGGGTAAGATCAATGTTTGTTTCTTTTCCCAAATGAATCCACGACTCTGAACACAATTTCATTCCCATCAACAGATAGATCATTAATGTATCATGTCTGAATCCTTAACAATCAATTTGAAAATGTTACAGAAGACCAATTGGCAATTACACTTCCATTTAAATACTTTCACCTCTCCTGAATGGATGAAAAAATTACAATTAGGCAACTGTTTGTTGAGAGTTGCGGTAAGATTGACCACCACCACCACCTATGCAGGAATTAATATTGCCTTATAGCAGGAATTAGAGTGGAAATAAACGCAATTTCGAACTCACATTTAATTCCACCAGATAAATTTTGATCACTTAATTCCCTTTTGACTCAGACGGAATCGACCATTCCAGTAGAATTAACTTTGAATGCATATTCTGACGAAAATTGGTAATTTCGACCAGAATTGGACTGGCGGAACAGAGAATGTGGATTTAGTGCTTAGTGGCAGGCGCCTGCCAATAACCTCTGCCTGCGAGTACCTTAGTGGCAGGCAGCGCCTGCCACGTGTTGTGCTTCCTCGCGAGTGCTTTACTCGCAGGCCCACCCGTGCTTAGTGGCAGGCCCCGCCTACGAGTAAGCTCTATCTTTAGTGGCAGGCTGTCTGCCACAAAGCTCCTCGAGGCCTGCCACCAAATCGCCTCTTTGTTGTAGTGATTGGATTTACAGTTGAAGGGATCATCGTGTGCGGCTAATGAGAGAATCAGAGAAGTGGCTAGAGAAGTAGTGATGTGTCATTCGGCTTCGGTGCCTAAGTCAAGGAAGGAAATGGAATTAAGAAGATTGAAGTGGGGCATTGCGGACTGGGATGCAGAAACGTCCTCTCGTCGATCTTGGTATGTTCTTGATAACCTTTCTCCAAATGAATCCTAGGATCCTCTCGTGGAATGTTAGGGGGTTAGGTGATGTTTCGAAATAATTCCGGATTGGATGTAGAGTTAAAGAGTTGAAGGCCAATGTGTGGTGCTTTCAGGAAACTAAGTTGAACGATGTGGATAATTCTGTAGTTAGTAGTATTATAGGTAGGCGTGATATGCAGTGGGTAGCGTGTGATTCTGTTGGGTCTCGAGGGGGTCTGCTTACAGTTTGGGATAGCTCAGTTGTTATTCTGCAGAACCATTGGGAGGGTCACAACTGTTTGATGACCATTTTTAAAAATGTGGAGGATGACTTTTGTTGGATGTTATGCAATGTTTATGGGCCGGTGTATACAAACGAGAAGGATGCTTTTATTCAGGAGCTTCGAGATGTGGTGGAGTGGTGGAGATTCCCGTTCTGTTTGATTGGCAATTTTAATATGGTTAGGAGTTCAGAAGAGGTGCCAGGAGGGGTTAGATCTCAGAATGAGATGGAGGCTTTCAATACATTTATTAATGATTTGGAAATCATTGACCTCCCTCTCAATGGTGCCACTTTTACCTTCTCCAATCTTCAGGCTAATGCTTCTCTGTCAAGGTTGGATAGAGCTTTGGTGTCTACTGATTGGGAAAACAATTTTAGTTCGTGCCTTCTTAAGGTTAGTGTTAGGACTTGCTCGGACCATGCCCCTTTAGTGCTTGACTGTGGTACCGACAGGATTATCAAACGTCCTTGGAGATTCGAAGTGATGTGGATGGATTTTCCGGATTTTAGAGATGTGATTTGATCTTTCTGGGAGGGCCAGGGGGTCGGGTCAAATGGTCTCTTTAGGTTGGCTAACAAGATCAAAAAAAATTAAGGTCGATCTTAAGAGTTGGAATGAAATGGTGTTTAGGAGGAATGAAGTGGTTATTCGTGAGACTTTGGAAAGGATTGCGGATTTTGATTCTAGAGAGGAATTGGGGCAGCTTAGCCAATCAGATAGAATTGAAAGGTGTTGGTTGAAATGCGATTTGGACAAGTTATGGAAGAGGGAGGAAATTAGGTGGCGCCAAAAGGCGAAGGACAATTGGTTATCAAAGGGAGATAGGAATACATAATTCTTCCACAAGATAGCCAACTTCAATCGTCGTCGCAACTTCATTTCGTCAATTAGCATCGACGGGACGGTTTGGGAGGAAGGTGCGGGCATGGAGGAGGCCATTGTTCGATTCTATGCTGATTTGTATTGTGAGCCAAGGGTGTTTCGCCTGTTTCCTAGGACCCTTGGGGTACGTTGCATTTTGAGGGAAGCAGGGGAGTCTTTGATCCAACCTTTCTCAGAGAAGGAAGTTTGGGAGGTTGTCAAAAGCTGCAAGGGGGACAAGGCTCCGGGTCCTGACGCTCTTACTATGGAATTCTTCCAATATAACTGGGAAACGATCAAGGGGGATATTCTTCAGGCCTTCTCGAATTTTGTCAGCTCGGAATCCTTACCGAGAGCTATCACCAGTACTTTCATTTGTTTGATCCCGAAGAAGGAGTCTGTGGAGGACATTAGGCATCTTCGACCTATTAGCTTGGTAAATTTGTTCTACAAGATTCTTTCCAAGGTCCTGGCGGGTCGACTTAGGAGGGTTATTTCGGGTTGTATCTCGGTTCACCAATGCGCCTTCATCGAGGGGAGACAGATTTTGGATGCGTTCTTGATTGCAAACGAGCTTATCGACACTAGAAGGAGGAGTGGGAGGCCAGGTTTGGCGATAAAGTTAGATATTGAGAAGGCATATGATCATACAAATTGGTCCTGCCTCCTAGAAGCAGTGAGGATGATGGGCTTCCCCTTTTAGTGGATTAGGTGGATTAAAACTTGTATCTCTTCGGCCAGTTTCTCAGTGATGGTGAATGGGGAAGCTAAAGGTTACTTCCAGAGCACTAGGGGGTTGAGGCAGGGAGATTCTTTGTCCTCCTTCCTGTTTATCATTGTGATGGAAATCCTGTCCCATTTTTTATCAAGGCTAGGGAAGCAAATCTTTTGGAAGGCTTCTTTATGCATAAAGAGGATAATCGGGGGAGGTTCATCACATTCTCTTTGCTGATGACGCTTTGGTGTTTTGTGATGCGAGACGGGAGCAGGTACAATATGTTCTCGCAGTCTTGATATGCTTTGAGGCAGTTACAAGTCTGAAAGTCAATGTTCACAAGTCGGTCATGTACACTATCGGGGAGGTTGGTGAGGGTGAGAGTTTGGCTCGGATTCTTGGATGTTCTTTGGGAACTTTTCCGGCAACCTACTTGGGTCTTCCTCTAGGCTGCAGAACCTCTTCCAGACAAATTTGGGAACCAGTGATTCACAGTACTCGCCTCCGCCTCGAATCTTGGAAGGCAAGGTTGCTCTCTTTTGGTGGAAGAGTGACACTTCTCAAAAGTGTTCTTTTCCAACTACCTATTTATTATCTCTCGATCCTTAGAGCGCCGATGTCAGTCATCAAGGATCTAGAGAGGATTCAGAATAGGTTCCTGTGGGAAGGAGGAGGCAGCGAAAGAAAGTCGCATCTAGTCCGTTGGGATTTGGTTAAGGCTCCGATTAGGATTGGGGGGCTTGGGGTGCTGGATCTTAATTTATTGAACATCTCCCTTTTGAGTAAGTGGTTGTGGAGGTATGCCAAGGTAAGGAACTCGTGGTGGCGGAGACTTATTACCCTCAAGTGCGGAGTGGGACCTTCAGATTGGAAGCCGGTTTGGGGGAGACACTCTGTAGGCTGGTCTATGTGGAGAGATGTGGTCTATACTAGCTCTAGGTTCTGGGATTACGCTAGGATTGATCCGGGGGGTGGGGGGTTTCTTTTTGGTTCGATCATTGGGTGTCAGGTGAGTGCCTTGCGGTGAGGTTCCCTAGGATTGCGGCTGTGGCCCAGTCTCGTTTCTCTTTTGTTTTTGATCAGGTGACTATTATGGAGAGATATGTTTGGAGGGTTCCAGTTACAAGAACCCTTGAGGAGGAGCTGAAGAGGAGCAGCTGAGATTCATGCAGTTTTTGAGTGAGATCCCCATTGGTTGGCTTTCGCAGGACCTCCGGCTCCCCTTTGGACACTCACTTCATCTGGAGCTTTCTCGGTTAGCTCTTTCTATAACACGCTTTGTCCCTAGGAGTTTCCAGGTGTGTTAGATTTTCATGCTTCGGTTATTTGGAAGGCAGGTGTGCCAACCAAAATTACCGGTTTCGTTTGGCAAGTTTTCCATAGGAGGGTGTTGACTGTGGACAACTTGCAAAGGAGAGGTTTTATCGGTCCCAATTTTTGTATAATGTGCAGAGCTGACCTTGAGTCAGTGTCGCACTTGTTCTTATCTTGCCCGTTTGCTTCTTTTGTTTGGACGACTCTTAGTTCCAAGCTTGCCATCTGGGGTCCCTTCTCTGATGAGATCCAAGAGTTCATTCGTAGCTGGCAGGCTAGGAACTATCTGAGACGTGTGCGGATCTTTGTGGAGCGTTTGTTGCATGCCATCTTTTGGGTTATTTGGTTAGAGATGAATACTAGGATCTTCAGGGATAGAGAGCGATCCCCCAGGCATACCGTGTGGAAGGTGGCTCTTTCAGTTGGTCGCTGGCTTAAAGCGATGGATTTCATCTCGCTTGATGACTTCAGGGAGTGGATGAAGCTTTGGGTCGATCTTCATGACCCAGGTTGATTTTTGGTGGGTTGGTCTCTTATTTTGACAACTTTTGGGTTTAGATCGATTCTTGTTTTGAGGGGTCTTTTGCTTGGCTTTGATAGCAAATTGCCACGGTTGGCATAGGGCATTTGTTTGATGGGTTTGTATAGCTCGATTTTGGGTGGGTAGATAGGTGATTTTGCAAAGGCCGAATGCCTTTGAGGGGTACATTCTGGTGGGTGTTATTATCCCACAGAATGCTTTTGTATATGGTTCTGCCTCTGGCTCTATTTATATATTTACTATCATTCATAATTTTTTTTTTGGTATCTGCAACAGTTTTTATTTCCTAGAAAGAACAAATTCCCATTACCTTGTTTTCATCATATCATTTATGTTCAGAAAAAAATTGACGTCAGTGTTCTTCAGACTTGAGGCTGTAAAAAAAGAAAATGTCTTACCACTACCATAGATTGGCGGTGACCTTTGGTGCTGACAGGGTCCTATGTTCGTTGCGGTGGGCAGTCTCATCTCGTCATTCAATTTTGCTGCAGTAGATCAACTACTGGGGTATGGTCTCTTGGACCAACTACTCAATTTTCCTTCTATTTTTTTTACTCCTCCTTTCTTTCATTGTTTTTGGCTTATGTGGAACTGGAAATATTTTTTTTCGAGCACTCCCACGGAAAAGAGTACCAAAATCACCTAGACTAAAGCAGAAGGGGATGAGAGAGGGGTGGGTGAAGGTCAGTTTGGGGGGGGGGGGAAACTAAAATTTGTCACTACGAATCCTTAGGTTCTTTGAAGAAAAGGTTGGAGAGCTCGGCCTAATCAAGGTGTGATCAGGTGAAATGAGTAAGATTTTGTAGTCCCGTTCGGAGTGGTAGCATAGTCAGGGAGTGCCTGGCCAGGTTGTGCGCCGCTGAGTTAGCTTCTCGTCTGACTGCGAAGCAGCGGATGGAAGGATGGCGATCTAATAAAAATTTACACTCTTGAATGATAGCCCCTGCTCATGGATGGAGGCATTTTTTTATCCAGGATGTGCGAGGAGACCATCGCTGCGTCTCCTTCAATATCCACGTTAACCAAGGAACAAGCCGAACACCAATGCAAAGCTTCTCGGAAAGCTAGAGCATCAATAGTGAAAGGGTTCGTGAAATGCAGGAGAGACCGTCCTCCAGTGAAAAGCACAACTCCTGTGTCGTTCCGTAATATCAATCCAATCCCTCCACCTTGCGCTCGATGCACAGCACCATCCACGTTAATTTTAACCCAGCCCGAGTGGGGTGGTCTCCATCTGTTAAGGACATTTACCAGATGTCTCCGTGGAACCTGACAGCCCGCATCTTCCTGATCCTGTTCTGGTTCAAATTTGGTCATGTGCTTCCCCATTTGAGCCTTAAGTTTTGGTAACAAGAATTGTTTGGTGAGAAAGATCATAGTGTTGCGGGATTTCCATTATCTCCACCAGAAGAAAATGAATTTCCTTCCAAGAGATGGCGACAGTCGAAGGACCTTTCACCAGACAATGTAAAAGTTTGAACTGGACACGAGGTGAAGGGGAATGTTCATGGTGGACCCAAAACGGAAAGCCAGAGGACAAAACAAGAGTAGATGAGACACCAATTCCTCTGAACTCTCGCAAACGGGGCATGAGCTCAGAAAATCTGGGATGCGAGAGTTCATAGCTGTTCTCGTGGGAAGAACCCCCAACACGCATTTCTAGATAAAAAAGTGCAGCTTGGGAGGGATAGGAAATGACCACAGCTTATTCCAAGTGTCATCGTCCATGGGCGACGTCGGGCCAAATTCAGGAATCTCCACTCGTCCGTGATGAGCAATGTCGTATCTAGAATGCACCGTATACGCTCCCGAGTCAGAAAATTGCCAGATGAACTGGTCCGATATATGTTCAATTGGTAGGGGGATAACGGAGATGAGTGCCACATCCACTGCTGAGAAAGTGCGAGTAAGAAGTTGGACATCCCAGTAACCGTGATTTATAAACATTGAAATAGGGGTGTATGGACTCCATGGTTCGTTAGAAGGAATGCGTTCAGGGGGTCGAGATGGAACCGCTGGGATCCAGTTATCCTGAAATGCAAGAATTTGTAGGTCAGTGCCCACTTGACAACGCAGGCCTTGGATCAGTAATTCCCTGCTTGCAGAGATGCTACTCCACCCCCAGGATGAGTGAGAGCTACGCTCCGCTAGTAAGAAGGTGGAATCATGGAAGTATTTGCCTTTATATACTTAGGCCAGCAACGAGTCAGGTTTATAAAGAATTTTCCACCCTTGCCTTGCCAGCAAGGCGAGGTTGAAATGATGCAAATCCCGAAATCCAGACCACCTTTCGATTTTGGAGTGTAGAGTCTTGACCAAGAAACCCATTTTATTTTCCGTCGACCATTATGTTGACCCCACCAGAAGTCTTGGATCAGAGAAGTGAGACGTTTTATGTTCTTCTTGGGCAACAAGAAGCATGTCATAGTGTACACCGGGAGGGCAGACAAGACGGATTGACAAGGACTTCCATCCCTGCAAGGGAGAGAAACTTTCCCCTCCAGGCTTGGAGTTTACTAAGAACCAGATCTTCAACATATTTAAACGTTTCGACCTTAGATCGTTTCATAGTCGTAGGGAGACCAAGGTATTCATCCTCCATAGTAGAAGCCCGCATGCCCAGAGCATGGCAAAAGTCATTACGGTCAGGAGCGGGTGTGACTTTACAAAACAAGACTGCCAATTTTAATAAATTGACTTTTTTACCACTCACATTTTGGTAACCATCAAGGATTTCAAGCAGTGAAGCAATATCCTATAGAGAGGCACGTAGAAACAAATATGTATCATCGGCAAACATGAGGTGGGTTAAGATAGGGGTATATGCATTCAGTCGAACCCCTGCCAAGGAGTCCGTTGATTGTGCCTAATTCAACAACATAATCAGTCCTTTAGAGCAAATGGAAAAAAGCAAAGGCGATAAGGATCACCCTGTCGGAGGCCTCTCGGGGAATGAAAAAATCCATATTTCTGACCATTTAGCAACACCACGAACGACGCAGTAGTAACACATTTACGGATCCAGGAAATCCAAAGCTCACTAAATCCCATCATTCTCATCATTGTGAAAAGGAAAGGCCATTCAATCCGATCATATGCTTTTTCCATGTCAAGCTTCAAGGCCATATATTTTGTCTGCCCTGACGTCCTACCAACCATAAAATGCATGATTTCGTGAGCAATTAGTATATGTCTGCAATTGTCCATCCTTGAACGACACCATTTTGTGTGGGGCTTATTAGGGATGGTAATATGTGGCCAAGTCATTTGGTGAGAATTTTACTTATGACCTTATAAGGAACATTACAAAGACCAATTGAGCGTATTTCTTTCATGGTTTTGACCTTAGCCACTTTTGGTAGAAGGGCAATCCAAGTATGATTCAAAGATGGGAGGAGGTTAATAGATTCAAAGAAGTCTGTAACAGCAACAATCAGGTCTGGTGCAATCAGATCCCAAAATTCATGAAAGAAGACGGCCGGGAAGCCATCAGGTCTAGGAGCCTGATGAGTACCAATGTAAAAAACTGCCTCTCTGATTTCAAGAGGTGTAACTGATATGAATAGGGTAGCGTTCATCGAGTCCGAAATTCTACGAGCAACAGGAATGGGAGGGACTCTATTCATGAAATCATTTGGAGGGTTATCCGTAGAAAATAGTTGTTTATAAAAATCAATTGCAATACGACTCATATCCTCCGAGCTCGTGAATGCCTGACCTTGAGGATCCTCGAGGGTCAGGATGGTGTTTTTCCTTCTTTTTTGCGTAATAATCTGGTGGAAGAATTTTGTATTTTGGTCGCTGAGTTTTGTCCACCTGGCTGCCGCCTTATGTTTCCAGTAGAGCTCTTCTCTATAAGCTGCTTTCGCCAGTTTTGTCTGCAGTGAATACACCTGATCCCAACAAACAGGGGATCCCAATTTAGCCCGAGCAATTTCCACTTCTAATTCTTTCATTTGCCAGGCCGAATTAGTGGTTCCATTCCTAGACCATTGGAATAACATGTGGCGTATGCGCTTTAGCTTGTCATGGATTTGAAATTGCGGTGATCCATTCATAGGACGCTGCCATTCATGCAGAATCATGACTATAACCGTAGAAATTCGGGCACATTGTGCATCAAATTTAAATTGTCGTTTAAAGGCAGAGACCTGAGGGGTTTGTCTTAAAATAATAGGTAGATGATCCGATCTGGCACAATCAACATGTGTAACCATAGTTTATGGCCAAAGTCAGAGCCGTTTAATGTTAATCAGGTATCTATCTAATCGTTGTTTAATAAGAGTGTCATCTGAGTGAGCACAATTCGTCCAAGTGTAATCTGGTCCCACGAAACCAACATCAATTAATTGTACGCCGTTAATTAATGCTGTAAAATCTGCCAATGATCTTGGAACTGGGTCCAGGCCACCTTGTCTTTCCGAGTTAGTTGTAATGGCATTAAAGTCACCACTAACAACGAATGGACCAGCGAGATCCAGTAAAGCATTTCGAAGTTATTCTAATTGGGTAGCCCGAACCGAAACAACAGTTGAAAGATAAAACACCAATGAAATGAATAAAAATATTATTAAGAGAAGTCCATCTAATACATATAGCAAAAGAAAATAAAAAAAATACGATGACAAGGAAGCTGAGGCAGCCACGCAAGAACGAGACGTCCCCCCGTACCAACCCCAACTACATGTTCGAAATCTGAAAAACCTAAAGGATCTAATTTTAACCTAAGACAATCTGAATCCATGCGAGTCTCACATAAGAAAAGAAAGTGGGGACCAACTTGATGAACAAGTTGTAATAGTTTCCGGTTTGTCAAGGATGTCCCGAATCCTCGACAATTCCATGCAATACAACTCATTTAACGATTGCGGGCCGATCCAGGTTGGCTACCTCCACCTTAGTTGGTTCTTCAGCTTGAATCGATGATGAGATTTCACCCTCCTTAGAACCTGACACAAAAAGGGCATCTGGGTCGAAATTAGTTTCATTGTTGGCCTCCGCCCATCCACAGATTGGATGATCTACATGATCTGCTAAGCTGTCTCTCAATAAAGTTCCACCGGGCTCAACAAGTCCACGAAGAGTCTTGGATGTGTGCTGATGGGGACTCGGCCCAGTAATCAGTGGAGAGGAGGGCCCATCTGCATTCTCAAAAGCAGACAATAATTTCCTTTTAACTGAGCCTGACGAAAGAGTAGACTGCAAGGATTTCCCGTGGGCCGGCCCAATGTTAAGATTACATTGAGGCGTGGATTGGGACATGATCTTTGGAGCAGACCAGTGGCCTAGTGGATCACCGGACGGCTTGGGGAAATGATGTGGAGTAGAGACAGCATGGGTTGGGCCCGCCAGCCCACCAGACGCGGCCCGTCAGCCCACCAGACGCGGCCCGCCAGCCCACCAGACGCGGCCCGCCGTAGTTGGAGCGTGTGATGCTAACCCCTTTATTCTCCCAAACGGTGTCGTGGTTGCAATTGGCATTAAGAGCCCAGCTGGTGGCCCGGTCCTCTTTCTGCTGAGACAAAGGAGGCTGCTGACATAGAGTGGGCCTGGGCCTGATCCAAACCAGCTTGACTCGAACTAAACCCCACTTGTGACCCATCTGAAGCAATACTCCCTGGAACCATGATCTGCAAAGGACGGATGTTATGTGGGTGCAAGCCTAATGGGCCTGATCCACGCAGAGGGCGGCCAGGACCCAAATTGTGATGCAGACCCGAGCCAGGAAGCGCAAGAAGCGGCCTTGGGCCTCCAGAACCCTGTCTCCCCGCTCCTCCCTAGCGATCGCGTGTCCATTGTCTTTGCAAATTAGATGAAAGTCTGGCCGCAACTGAAGGTGGAAAGCCTCCACGTCCTCTTACTTGTGGAGGTGGAACAAAAGGAAGCGGTTGTAGTTCTGGGCCTTCACTTTCCTTCTCATTCGGGTCCGCCTTGCCGCCAAATCTAAGATGACCAGACATTTTCATCAAAAATCTAATCCCTATGAGAAAAATCTGCCATTACATGACCTACCCAGCCACAAAGGTAACAGATACATGGGAGCTCGATATACTAGAAAAAATCCGGAAAAGACGCACCATTCACACCGATCACCAGGGCAGTCCCCAAAAATGATTCCAATAAGTCCAACCTCACCATTCCCTTGATATAACAACCTTTTAGTGTGCCTGCATCATAATATCCAATCTTCTCCACCTCGCCCAACTTAGCCAATAACTTCCTACCAACAACAATGGTGAGATACGAAAATGGCAATCCAATGATCTTAACCCAAATCATCATAAATTGAAGAGAATTAAATAACGCTTCAGATGGAACCATGTTGTCAGAAAATTTAATAATATAGCGTTGGAAAAACCAAGGCTGATTATCCAGGACGCAATTACGCTTGATTACCGTCGGGAAGATGAACTGGTAGAGACCTGACCCCACATTGAAGATTCAGACTCTGCCGCATTTCCAAACTTGAATGAACGAATTCTCCACCACTCGAAGCTCCCGTGGTTCATCCCAAAAGATTCGTGCCAGCAAACTGAGCTCCGCCCTATCCCTTGCTTCTTTAAGATCCTCTTCAGTGAAGTGGACAGCCGGATCGTCTTCATTATAGAGCTCAGCAAGTACTTCGTCATGTGCAGCTTCAGTTGGGATTTCTTCAGCAACATAATCGGCTAGGTCTTCTTCAGCAATAAACTCAACATTCACGTTCTCGATTCCAGCTCCAGTCATGTTTTTCATCGAGAATAGAGACAGGGGATTTGAAAAACAGAAATGAGAAGGGAGAGGGAAATTCGTTCGTGTGTGAGTAATAGTCTGGGTAAAGTAAACATCTATATATAAATTAATAAATAGAGGCCAAGGGAAGAGTTTGAATTGAAAACAATATCTCTTTACTCTTAACAAATCATATATATCTGATGACGTTAGATTTACCGCGTTTATCTCGCCACATTTGAACGACATTTCCCTTGTTTGACTCTGAATTGTGATGATCTTGAATGACTTTTATGAAAAATATGTTTTATCTCCCGTTGTCCCTCTTTTGGGCAATTTGATGTTGTTTCGAGTTGTTTTTGTTGAGATTTCAGGTTACCACGTTGTGGATGACTTTTCTACGAACTCGGCACTTCAAACGGGGATCAATTTGGAGTTCAAACGGAGCGGGAATCATCGAAGGAGCTGAAGGTCATGACCAGAGAAAAAAGTGTGCCTAAACCTATGAAAAGTGCGCCGGCGCACTTTATTTTGGACGTCCTGTAAATTTTCCATCGGCCACGAAAAGTGCGCCGGCGCACTTTTTAAGTGCCGCCGGGCACACTTTTTCTCAGGACGGATTTCGGAGAGTAAAACAGGGTTTTCAAGAGACAGACATACAGACTTCATACTTCATTCTGATTTTGACGAACCAGACACTCTCGGAGGAGGATTTTGAAGCTTTGAAGTGATGATTAAGCGAGGAAAAGCGAGGATTAGTTCAGGAGTTTCTAAGATTCGTTAGGATTAGGTTTACTTGGAGTAAGATGTCTTCTTCTCCAGTTTTCTTTTTCTCTGTTTCTGTGATTTCTTCTCTAGCGATGTCTAGCTAAACCCTTAGTTTGTTCAGATTAGATGAAGTTTTAGCGAAACTTTGTATGGATGATGTCGGGTTTCTAACCCGTTAATGTTAATTGAGGTTTATTCAGACTTAATTGAGATTTTTCTAAAACCCTAATTTAAAGCTCTTGAATTCGCAGATTGACCATATCGTAGAATTTGCTTCATCTTTGTCTTGCGGTTCTGACCATGGACGTGAGTCATTCTAGGGCTTAGAAGGTCATTAAGATTACCCAGTGTCTTCACCATAGGGCCGGTGAAATTAATCTCTTTACATTTTTGTGCGGCGTTACATTGTTCTTCGTGCATTCTTGGAGATTTGTGAGTTATCTTGACCATAGGAACTCATAGGTTTGCTAGGATAGTTTCTCTGCGTCCTGACCATGGAGTAGAGATTGCCAAAGGAAGCGTCGAGGCATTGAGTCTGTCAAAACCTTAGTTGCATTGCATCATCCGTCTTAGTCGAGCTAGAGTGGATTCGAGTCTGGACAAGCGCCTTAGTCAATTCTTGAAGCTCCAACTTGTTTGCCTGCTTGATTGGTTTAATTTGAATTCTTAGTTTACTTAGTTCATTCACCACCATTTCCAAACCCAACGTTTAAACCTGAATAGCTTATTCCACATTAGTTGAGTAATAGAAGCAGAAAGACCCCTTGGGAAATAACGATCTCTTAGGAGCAATCCTTCGAGTAAAACTAGTGTGCATTAATTTGCACATCAATATCTCTGGAAGGGATAAATCTCTCCAACAATAAATTAAAACCACCAAAACAGATGGGTCCAACCGAGAACATTTGGCAACCGAAAACCCAACCAAAATTAAAATGAGTAACCAACCATATGAGATTGACGGGAGAGAAAGCATCCCAAGGGGGGAAGCCCACGGGATGAACGGCGTCCCTCCATCATTCTCTATTCCGATCAACGACGGCCTAGATCAGAAATCGGCAGCCCTGAACAGAGACCATCCACCAAAGCTGCAATCCCAAAGAGAATATCCTTGGAATCATGTATCTTCATAGCCTCTCTGGACAAAGTTCTGAAAATGGCTGGATGCAATTGCAAACTAGATACTAAGCAACCAACATCTGCAAACAAATTGGATAAAATTCACCATAAAGGTGCCATCAGGACTCAAATGAGCCTCTAATTCAGACAACGGGAAACCCGTGATTGTCATCGTGCCACAACCATATGACCCTAAAGGCTACCGAATGGAAGGGGAAAACAGAGAATCAGAGAATGAAGGAGAGAAGAAGAGAAGCAGCAGTCGGAAAAAGGGGGGATCAGGAGGCAGGGAAGATCTCGGATCCGCCCTCCAGCACCGGTGATCGGATTTTGGGGCGATGGGAGCCAGGGAAGTGCGATTGAGAAAGAGAGAGAGTGACAGTTAATTTTTTTTAATCATTCACTGCCACTTACCACTAACCCCCAATATAGTAATTGGTACTAAAAATGGAATAAAAAGGTCCTAATACCCCTGTATAGTCATATTTAGTTTTTCAAATTTGAAATGAAAATTCAAACTACAGGGAAGTTGAGTCGACGATTGTTTTCTCCCATCCCTCTGTATCACCGTTTTCCATAAAACTATTTGACGGTTATCTCCTTCCCCTTATCTATTTTCATCGGGAAAATAATATTTTCTTCGCTTAATTTGTTGTCGTTGTCCCATAACTCATCCCGTCGATTACCCCCTGCATTCCATCTTCTCATCCCTCGTCCTATTTTCTGCGGCAGCCGGAGAACACTTGCATGCACACTTGGGTAAGGGGGCAAAGTACTTTGAAGTGATCTACTAGTGTGAAAGAAGGTACAACTGCAGTTCCGGGTGGAAGAAAGTTCTTAGAGAGCGAGTTTGTGTTGCTCTTCGGCTTGTTGACATAGGTGGTTGTTTTGTAGGCTTCGGGTTTGGGCACACTGAAGCTTCAAGGAGGAAGAGAGTGACTTATTAGTTGATATAATCCAACAATCCTGCCCCGATGCCAATCGGTATTCCTACACCCCACCAGGATCCCCTGGCCTAGGCAAGACCCTAGTGCCTCTCAAGAAGCGCATGAATCCAAGGGCAGGCCATCCTCGAGCCCTAAAGCCAAGGTATGACAAGAAATATCGACTAAACCCTTCACTTGCAGGTAGAAAGACTCCGAGGAAGGGAATGCTATCCCAAGCCATGCTGATGGCCGAGGGTATAAGCCCTAGCACCGAAAAGAAGCTTCAGCCTGCCCCTAGCCTGACCTCTAGGAGCCCTGAAGAAGAAGCCGGTTCTTTGAGTGACCCTCTGGAAGCATTTCTGGAGTACAGAAGGAAGAGAGCCCAAGAACCCTTGGCCCGAAGAGGAGAGCTGTCAAAGATTGAACCTGAACCGAGGCATGAGAAGACTTGGAGTCCTTGGCCCCGAAGCATGACACTTGGGCTGACCATAGAGAGCTACGTCCAAAGCTACCTGGAGGCCTACCTGAAGCTTAAAGAAGAAGGCCCGAGCGGAAAGAGAGAAGGTCCAAGAGGAGAACAACCACAAGCCCTAAACCGGCAACCGGGCCGATCAAAGGAGTTTTATGGAACCGGGCATGAAGAACATATCTTTTGGACAAGAAGCCCGGTCACTGAACCCGCCCGAAGCCGAAGCACGCGTCCGCCACCCGAGTCAAGCCCGGCGTTCGGCCGGTCAAGCCCACCGGGCCGCCACACGCGCCCAACCGGCCCAAGCAGCCGTACGCGGCTAGATTAGGGTTTTTGACCTAATTTAGGTCTTTTATTCTGCTTTAAAGACTACAACTATTATTTTATGTTCATTCCTTTTTAGTAGGATTATTTAGGGGTTTTAGGAGACTATTTAGGAATAGGACTCTTTATTTTATTATTATTTAGAAGTAGTAATTAGGGAGGAGAGCTTGTTCCCTCACCTATATAAGGAGGCCGCCGGCCACCCTTGTAACACAACTTTGATGAAATAAACCCCCTTTTGATAGAACTCAGTTCTTGAAACCTTGTTGTATCTGCATGTTGCGATACTGAAGGCCCCGACTTATCATCAAGAGCATCCATCTCTTGGCGTGGCGTCATCGACTGGACACTTCTGGTTCCCGGCTATATACAGCCGACGGGTCAAAGTACTTATCCGCCCCCAGTTCCCGACGGTTCTACCTCGTTGCACGGTCTCAACTTATGGTGTTTAAGGGTCGTCTGCCCACGGTTGCAGCGGTTCACATCACTAGTCGCGTCGAGCCCCCCCTTGAACCAAAGAAACCATTAAGTGATTTGGGCTCTGCGCCTATTTTGTCAATTCGATTGTGCAATCAAAGTCTTGACCATTTGTGGTTTGTCTGTTCTAACACAGTTGTCCATTCGATTGCTGGTTTTGAATGGTAAGGATGTTATCTGTAGTTTATGCAATTGTACCTCAGCGCTACTTGCTTCGTATAAATTCTTTGGATTAACAACCTATTGTGAATCGTGCAGACCATTTGGTCCATTAAATCATTCTACCTAGGGGTTAGGGTGCCAGGTGAAAGGGACATGATTGAGTTCATATGGGAATCCGGGGGAGGACATCAAGGCCCAACCAAAAATTTTTATGAGGGTCCTAGTGAGTCGGAAGCCAGTACTGACAAGGTTAGTGACCCTGAAATCCACTGTCATGATTTTGAGGATACTTTTGATGATTCTGACGAAAGCAACCAATGATTGGGCTTCAAGGACTCCTCCGAATCGGATTGCCACACTAACTACTCCAACTCATATGATGTCTCTTTCAAAGCAGACAAAAGGGAGTTGCGTGACAAGTCTTCGGACGACGACTCAGATTTGGGGTTCGATAATTTTTTGGGAGATCAAGTGAAACGCCTGAGAAATAAGGCCCGTTCCAACAGTTCTTCAAGCAAGAAACGGAGGTCAACAAAGAATACGGAGGACAATAGAGACAGAGGTGATAGAACTGAGTCAGAGCAGATGATGATCGAAGCTGACCTTTTGTAACAAACTGAGTGGAGGTCAAAGGAAGAAGTCGACTATAACGACCAAAGTTTTGCCAACCCTTGAGTTGGGCCAATCTTCAAGTTGGGCCGAACATGGATACAACATGACTTATAATGGTTGGTAATTATGAGAAGGACACAACGGGCGTTGTAGTTCTTGCAACGGGCGTTGCGTATATCTTGCAATGGCCGTTTCATGAGGTGCAATGACCGTTGTAAGAGGCGGGCAGACAATCTTGTTTAAATGGACAGTCAGGATTTTATTTAGGGAAGGAGAGAGAGTTATGGTTTTAGCGAGCAACCGAGAGATAGAATTCTCAGAGGAGCATTAGAAGATCATCGATCAGTCATCGAGTTATCAGATAGGATTTCGAGGGCGGGATTCTCTTTGGATCGGTAAGCTAATTTATTCTCGGTCTTCCCTGTTAATCGATTCTCAGGTTTTATTCGCCTCTCTTCTGTTTGAGCAAGGAAGCTCAGAGGTACATAATTCTTGGAATGTCATATTAAGGATCATATTCGTGCTAAGGGTTTCGTCGATGTAAGGTGAGGGTTTTACGGTTTATAGTTACCTCCAACTCGAGGGTTTGTCAGTAAGGGTTCAGGGATGGGGTTTGGTTCTTGGCTGTTTATGTGTTATTGTGACAAGTAATTGAGTCTAGCCACTAGATGACTAGACGGGATAAGGATAAGGGTAAGTAACGGATATTAAGGGTTTTTGGTTCTAGCTAAGGCCAGAGGACGGGGTATGAGATAGTAGGGGATTACTGCCCCACTATTAGTAGGTTAGAGCAAGGTATTTGTGCTGGTAGCCCACCCCTGGATCGCGCAATCCCCTAAGCAACAATAAAGGTTCTGGTGGTCCTTAGCGACCATACAGGGAGGTCCTTAGTGGCTGAGAGATCCTTAGTGACCGGGATTTACTGTATCGATGAGTTAGGGGATGCTAGCACTACTAACGGATAACTTAACAGAAGTGACATCTTATCTTGTCACTGGTATTGATTTACAAGTTTTATCTTTATGATGGGTAATTTTGGGCATAGATTTGAGCTTGCGGGTTAGATACTCAGTGATTAGAACTGACCCTCTCATTTCTATTTTTTGTTTCGTGTTTTCTGGATGGGTTTACAAGTATGTTGATATGAACCGAGGGCAATCATGGTCTGCGACCCTATACCAAATGCTCGACAACCTAGCAATCGAATACAAACCTCAAAATTGGGGATGGAAGCGGACTTGGACCCACTAGCTGTAAAGAGCTAGGAACCTGAAGTATCAAGTCGAATGGTGCCATGAATTCAAGGGTGATGAACTTGAGTGACGATAAACCATGATCTCTCTAACCTAATGACAACATGCCAAGGGAAGAAGAAACCAAAAAGTAACCATTGTACTTAAAGCAACCTGAATAAGTATGACTCGAATGTGTTTTGAAAGAGTTACTGATGAGACTGCAGAATAGGGTATCAAATAACTACCAAGCTGGAAGCTAGGGTAGATCGTATTCCACGGGCCTCTTCTACCTACTTACTCAAATATGTTGGCAATTTTTATTCAAGGTTAAACACGTAGTGCGTGGTGTGAGTTCCACGACTTCTATACTAGAATGCAAAGTGAAATGAAATTAAATTTAAATGCAGAAAGATTGGTTGTTTGACTTAGACAAACGACAGCAAGCTTAGATTTCGAATCCCTCTTAGATCACCAGAGCATTGGCAGTCAACAGACCAGCGATTTTCGATTCTAGTTCATTCAGTTCACAGACACCACCATAACTCCTTACCCTTAGGTTTAAGACTGGCGAACATTCGCTCTATCCGATCTAGCTACCAAGATTAATTAGTCGCCCGGGTACGGTCGCCTCTCGCAACGGCTTAACTAATTGGTGCAATTACTAACGATTTATGAGTTATTCTTGCAGTGGATTAACCCTAACTGGTTCCTACGAAAGGCACACTCCATTGAATAGGTTAATTGTTCGATTTGGTGTTTTAAAGTAAGGCGAGCGTTCGCTTCTATCCCTAGCTTAACAAGAATCTAATCTAGGTGGCCAAACCAGACAAGAAACACAGAGAACAAAGAACAAATCAAACATGAAGGAGAAACTGAATGAATTTCGAATCTAATTACCGCCGATTCGTGACCGCTTTAAAGCCCTGGGTCACTTAGGGTTCATCTAATCTAAGCTCTACGAGTTTAGCTACTCATATTCAATACAGAAGAATCAAAGACGAACAAAGAGTACATCTCAGGTAGGAAAGACAGAGAAGAACTGTAAAACCTAATTTTGACGAATCCCTGAAGCTTCAGTCTGTTGGATCTTCAACTCCTAGCACTGGTTCTCCGAGATGGAAGGATGGCGTCACGATCCTTCCTGGCTCCTCGAACTCCTTTTCACTCTTCCTCTCTCTAGTCTCTGTCTTGGAATTTTTGTCCAAAGGTGTAAGTTATGAGCCCCCAATTTCAGCCGCCGGTTTTTGTATTTAAACCTAACCGCGGTTCAGCTGGAAATAGCTTAAGTTTTCGCCGAAAACTCAGAGAGTTTTCGGCAAAAATTCCCTTTGAGAATTTGGCTTGATCCGTTTGTTTCCTCTGCTCAAAATTGCTTGGAGTTTGCGGCAAAAATTTCACCAGTTTTCGCCGAAAACTTCCTCTTGTGATGGGCTGCCAATTTCTTCTTGAGTTTTCGGCGAAAACTCAAGATCATTTTCGCTGAAAACTGCTGTGCAAATAGGGCAGAGATGTGTTGACTTGACTGACTTCTCTGGTTGATTCTGGTGCGATTCTTGGGGGTTCCAATGCCTTAGACACGTCCTTTGGCTACTGTATTTGATGGCAAAAACATGTGCTAACATGAAAACACTAGAAAACCATCAAATAGACCGAAACGGGCCAAGGTAACACAAATGGCACGAAATAGAGCAGTTGAGTAAATATTCAATATTCTACCCTAAAAACCATGTCTTAAGCAAGGAAATGTCGCTTAAATGAGGTTGATAATCACGTTAAATGGGGTGTCATCAAAATACCCCACACTTAAGCTTTTGCTTGTCCTCAAGCAAACTGAAATAGAACACACTCAAATTCACGGATGACACGAGATCAAACTGAGATTCAATTTCTAACGATTTGGTTTAGACTGTTCCACGTAGAAAGACACATGCAAGAACATCAACCAAACAAGTTTTCGATCTTACTAATTTCTGACACTTCAAGTAGTAGTTTCAGCAAAACTCGTTTCTTGGCAAAACAATTAATCATAGTTAACCGACTCCGATAACACCAATTCTAATCAAAAAGACTTTAAACTCTAGCCATGATGTGGATGCGGAGGTAGGAAAAGTGACGTGGCTATCGACTCAACTTCATCCGTTTCTAGATTTGTACGTTACATGTTCTAGCTAGGATCGCTTTAAACAACAATTTATTTCAAGTACAACTTCTTCCTTCAATTGATTTACTGCATACTAGTGCTCGATACCAAACACTTCACTTAGGTGTTGGACCTGCCTAGCTCACAGTATTTGTGCCTACGCTAGTGCTCAACCCGAACACTTCACTTAGGTGTCGGGCTTGCCTAGCTTTAATTTCAGCACTTTTAAGAACGTAACATTGATTTGCACAACTTAATTACTTGATTTAACCATTTAGTCACTTAATCCTAGCTAGTTATAACTTTACACAAGATTTTGAATTGGATTTCCGTCTAATTTCAAGCCACAATCACATGTGAACAAATATGGAGTGAAAAACATGTGAGAAGCTAGCATTTATCATCTTTGAAAGGTGTTATCGAGCTTTGTCATTAACAAGTCAATTGATTCAAGTTTCAACTGACCTAGACTTGTTTGATATTAGTTCTGACACGTTGGTTACAGGTTCTAAGTGGAACAGTCTAGACGTCATTGTTCAAAATTGAAGTCAATTTAACATCACAAGTCAAGAATTGAGCAATTCTATGCTAGAGGGATTCAAAATTGAACCACATAATCACAGAAAATCAAGCAAGATCATGCATATCCTAGCATCCTACCCCACACTTAAACTGTTATGTGTCCTCACAGGACTAAAAAGAGGTTGAGAGATACGAAGAACCTGGAGGGTGGTGGACGGTGTAGTGGATGAACGCGGAGAGTCCGGAGCGGAGAGGAGTAGCTACTCAAGATCCTACAAAACACAAACAACAAAAAGATCAAAAGGATACGGACAAGTGCCCCGGATCCACACATAAAAAAGTTGGATCGAAACCCGAAAAGAAGAAAGAAAAGAAATGGAAAGGATAGAAACAATCTGATCACTGTTCCGCAGGTGGGGTGGAGGTGGGGTCGGGATAGGTGAAATGCCAAGTCACTGCTCCATCTGCTGTCGCCATGCAAGCTCATCCCTGTGTCTGGCTGCCTAGTCGGCCATGAACTGCTGTAGAATGGCCCATCGCGCATTCTGTGTCTCCTCATGCTCCACCCAATCTCGTTGCCATTGATGAGCGCCAGATGTATAATCTTGTTGCCATAGATCAATGCGAGTGAACTGTTCACTTCGCGGGTCGGGGGTCCGTGATGGACGTGGAGGGGGCGGTGCGCTGGTAGTAGTAGTTCTCGGCGTGTAGAGGTCGAGACTCTCTGAGAGAATGAGACCTCGGGCAATGGCGAGCTCTGCTCCAACGTGTTCAACCTCAGTGCGGGGGAGGTTGGGATCCTGATGTGAACCGCTGCAACCGTGGGCAGATGACCCTTGAACACCGCAAGTTGAGACCGTGCAACGAGGTAGAACCGTCGGGAACCGGGGGCGGATGAGGACTTTGACCCGTCACCTATATAACATCTGGGAACCAGAAGTATCAAGTCGTAGACGCCATGCCAAGAGATGGATGCTCTTGATGATAAGTCGGGCCTTCAGTATCGCAACATGCAGATACAATAAGGGTTTCAGAACAAAGTTCTTTCAAAGGGGGTTGTTTATTTCATAAAAGTTGTGTTTACAAAGGGTGGCTGGCGGCCTCTATATATAGGTGAGGGAACAAGCTCTCCTCCCTAAACACTACTTCCTAAATAATAATAAAATAAAGAGTCCTATTCCTAAAAAGAATCTTAAAATCCCTAAATAGTCCTACTAAAAAGGAATAAAACATAAAATAATAGTTGTAGTCTTTAAAGCAGAATAAAAGACCTAAATTAGGTCAAAAACCCTAATCTGGCCGCATACGGCTGCTCGGGACGGTTGGGCGCGTGTGGCAGCCCGGTGGGCTTGACCGGGCAGGCGCCAGACTTGGTTCGGGTGGCGGTCGCGGGCCTGGTGCTCCGGGTTGGTTTAGTGGCAAGGGCATTGTCCAAAAGATTTGTTCTTCGTGGCCGGCTCCATAGAATTTCTCTGATTGGTCCGGTTGCCAGTCTAGGGCTCGGGGCTGTTCTTTCCTTGGGCCTTCTCCATTTCCGCTTGGGCCTTCTTCTTTAAGCTTAAGGTAGGCATCCAAGTAGCTCCTGATGTAGCTCTCCGGGGGTTGGGTCGGCCTAAGTGTCAAGCCTTGGGGCCAAGGACTCCATTTCTTCTCATGGCTCGGCTCATGGTCATTCCTTGGAAACTCTCCTCTCCAGGCCAAGTATTCTCGGGCTCTTTTCCTCCTATACTCCAGAAATGCCTCCAGAGGGTCACTCGAGGGGCCGACTTCTTCTTCAGAGCTTCTGGAGGTCAGGCTAGGAGCAGGTTGAGGTTTTTCTTCCTCGCTAGGGCTTATACCCTTGGCCAGCAGCATGGCCTGGAATAGCCTTCCATCTCGTGGAGCCTTTCTACCTGCAAGGGAAGGACTTAGTCGATATTTCAGAGCGTACCTTGGCTTTAGGGCTTGAAGATGGCATGCCCTAGGCTCTATATGCCTTTTGTGAGGTCCTAGGGTCTTATCTCAGCCAGATGACCCTGGTGGGGTGTAGGAGTACCGATTGGCATCAGGGCAGCATTGTTGGATCATATCAGATCCCACTTGTCACCGATCTGGAGAGTGCTAATTAGGGAGGAGACAAAGGGGCCGCCAGGAATGGCTGAGGGGCGCTTCTTTGTAGTTGTGCGCTTGTGGAAGAAATGGGCTAGCCACCATCCCAGATGGAGTCTGTGAAATTCCTCGACACACGGAAGAGGATGAACTCTTCTAAAGAGATATGGTGGTGACCTTCCTTACTGCAGTAGCACAACGAGCGAGTCCAAACATAATGGAAGAATTTGAAAAGTGGATGAGCAATGTTAACAATAGTGCGTTCTTTGGCTTTGTCTCGGACGCCCCGGAGATGAATCGCCATGTGTCAAGATACGGGGCTTGAGCAACAGAGCTCATCTCCTCAAAACCGAGGGAGGCATCGACAAGGTTGGCATTGGCATCAAGGAGGAGAGCAAACTCGTTGAGGGTCTTCTCATACTGGACTCCCCCGAGACGGAAGCGGACACACTTGAAGAGGCGCTGGGGTCTCTGAGTAGTCCATTCAAACGAACTCCAGAACTCCTGGAGGGCGATCAGAGGGCAAGTGGAGCCGTAAGTGGTTAGAGCTAGCAGACCGGTTATTCAAGAGCTCGGTCGACGCTGGCGTGCCATCCAGCGCAGTGGTTACGGAGACTGTCAAGAGAGAGGATGGCCACCGTCGTTGGAGGAACGTCCTTGATCCTCATGTAGACCTCAGGTTGATGTGGCTCAAGGGCAGCGATGAATGGATGCAACGCTCCATCGGCCAGTGCAGGAGCATAGGAAACAGGAATCATGGGGGCCGGTACAACCTGCGAGGCGACGGTCACAACTGCCGGTGTCGGTGCAGATGGTGTGGGCAGACTGGAGGGTGAAGCCCTGTTCTGTCGAGCCGAGGATCGCTGCGCTCTATTTGCACTGGTGGTCTTGAAGCGCTTTGGAGTCCTGCAATACACAACTCAGGGCAGACCAGAATTAGATGACAGGAATCCTACCCCACACTTAGCCTGAAACCACTATTCGGAGAAGAACGAAGCGGGTAAGTGGGGGTAAGCAGAAAAACTGAGTTACCACAATTTCAAAGCGTAGCAAAAAAGAAACGGCCAGCATGCAGAGCAGACAACGACATTCAAACAATCAATCACGAAAAATAACGCAGATTGACAATCGCAGAGCATGAGAGAATTCATTAGGACGATTGCACAGAAATCCATTCATGAGGCCAAAAAGATCGAAAGAGATTTCCAAAGTCTAGCCAAGTTACACCGAAACAGCAAACACGCAATTCGAGGAAAATCGAAAAGTCAACCATGCCAAAAACCGAAAGTCAAAAAGCCAAGAGATTCAAAATCAAGGGCTGAACAACTAACCGTGAAGACATGACTCGAGAAAATGATTGGAAATCCGAGAAATCGACAAAAAGCTAGAAAACTCGTTCGGGTGGAACCGGAGTGTGGAGCTGTGATTCTAGGGCTCTATGCGGAGAATAGCCAGGAAAGAGGAGGGGGGCAGCGGCGGCTCACCGGTGAAGCGGCGTCTGGGTCGGCGGCGAACGGAAATAGGCGGCGGCGGTCTCGGGGTTTCAAAAGAGAGGGAGGATCGGCGAGCAGGCGTTTTCGGGAAAGGGGTGCGAAAAATCAAGGCCGACGCGGGGCTTTATATTTGTCTGAAAAACATCAAATTTTTGGCGAAAAATGGGTAGATTTTTTGGCGGAAAAAACCTTTAAAAAATCAAAAACTTTTCGGCGAGAAGGCTGGGTTTTCGGCGAGAAGTCTTCGGTGGCGAGAAACAAGAGGATCAGGGGGGTTAAAACCCTAGTTTTTGGTGAAAACTCATTTGAAAATCAGGTCCGCAGTTTTTTTTCAAAAGGGGTTTTAAAAGAAAAATGACTCGAAACGAAAACAAGCTGACTCCAGCCGTGGGTTGCCTCCCATGAAGCGCTCTTGTTTAACGTCCGCGAGCTGGACGATACCTGGATTCGTGTCACGGTTCTGACGTGAAGTAGTGTACGTCGATGAGAGAAACAGCTAATCCCTGCAGATACCTCTTTAGCCTGTGATCGGTGACCATAAATGGTTCTTGATCATGCAATTTAATTAAGACGCTGCCCAAGGATGTCTGCCGCACCACGGTGTAAGGGCCGGACCATCGGGATTTCCGTTTACCCGGGAAGAGTTTCAATCGAGAGTTATACAAGAGGACTTCATCTCCGGGGTAGAACTGCTTGATCTTCTTTAATTGGGAGTCATGAATTCTCTTCGTGCGTTCCTTGTAAAGTTTCGTGCTCTCATACGCATAGAGACGATGTTTTTCTAGCTCAGCGATCTGGTCGTGGCGGTTATTACCTGCTACTGCATGACTCATATTCAACTCTTTATTAGCCCAAAACGCCTTGTGCTCAAGCTCAAATGGCAAATGGCATGCCTTGCCATAGACCAGCTGATACGGTGAGGTACCGATGGGAGTCTTGTAGGCAGTTTGATAAGCCCATAAGGCATCATTCAGCTTAGATGACCAGTCCTTGCGAGACCGGCCAACTGTCCTATCAAGAATCCGCTTGAGCTAATGGTTCGTCACTTCTGCCTGACCATTAGCCTGAGGATGGTAAGCTGTGGACATTCGGTGGGTGACGCCAAAGCGTTTGCACACCTGGTCGAACAGTCCGTGGAAGTGGGTACCCCTATCGCTTATGATAAAGCGAGGTGAACCAAAATGCGTGAAAAGACGTGTAAGGAACCGACCCACCACTCTTGAATCGTTAGTGGGTAGAGCTTCAGCTTCAGCCCACTTAGAAACATAATCAACGGCCACAAGAATGTACTTGTTTCCGTTGGAGGGTGTGAACGGACCCATAAAATCAATTCCCCAAACATCAAAGATTTCAACAGTTAAAGAAACAATTTGGGGCATCTCATTACGGTTAGAGATGTTACCTGATCGTTGGCACGCATCACAATGAGAGCAAAAGCATCGCAATCACTAAAGATTGAAGGCCAGTAAAAACCAGATTCAAGTACCTTTCTTCCAGTGCGGTTGACGCCGAAGTGTCCTCCAAACTGGCCTTCATGGCACTTACGCATGATGTCAGCTGCTTCGATGTAGGAGACACATCTTCGGATCATTCCGTTAGTACTAATACGGTATAAGAAAGGCTCATCCCAGAAGTATGACTTGGCCTCTTTAAAGAGCTTCTTGCGTGCATTATAATCCAGCTTAGGAGGTACGACACCGTGAGAGAGATAATTAGCAAGGGTGGCATACCAGGGCTCTTCTGAATCGTTGCGTCACTCAGCTCTTGAGCGTGAGGGATTGCCCAGGGCTCAATAGCTATGCTGTTGACCTGTTCATAAATTTTGACACGCAACAACTCATCAGGGAAATAATCATTGATAGAGGTAGTAGTAGAATTACCTGTCTGTGATTCCTCGAGTCGTGAGAGGTGATCGGCTGCCAAGTTCTCAGCTCCCTTCTTGTCTTTAATCTTTATGTCGAACTCCTGGAGAAGAAGGATCCACCGAATGAGACGTGGCTTCGAATCCTGTTTGGCCAAAAGATGGTACAGAGCAGTATGATCTGTATAGACGATGGTGTGTGAAAGAACCAGGTACTGTCTGAACTTATCAAAGGAAAAAATGATGGCCAGGAGTTCTTTCTCTGTAGTAGTGTAGTTCCTTTGAGCATCGTTAAGCGTCTTGCTAGCAAAATAGACGGGGTGAAATTTCTTCTCTTTTCTCTAACCAAGAACCGCGCCAACGGCGAAGTCACTAACATCACCTATGATCTCGAATGGAAGATTCCAGTCTGGTGCTATAAGGATCGGTGCGGTGGTGAGTCTAGTCTTCAAAGTCTCAAAGGCTGCAAGACAAGCTTTATAAAAAACGAAAGGAACATCTTTCTCAAGAAGCTTCGTCATTGGAAGAGTGATCTTGGAGAAGTCTTTGATGAATCTCCGGTAGAATCCAGCATGAGCGAGGAAGCTTCGAACTGTCTTGACCGAAGTCGGTGGCGGCAAGCTGGCGATGGTTTCAAGCTTGGCACGATCAACTTCTATACAGAGCTTAGAGATCCTATGGCCAAGAACAATGCATTCGGTAACCATAAAGTGACATTTCTCCCAACTAAGAGCCAGGTTGGTTTTCTCACAACGAGCTAGCACCTTGTCCAGGTTGGCTAGGCACTTGGAAAATGAGTCTCCATAGACGGAGAAGTCGTCCATGAATACCTCCACCACATTCTCTACTAGATCTCCAAATATAGCAAGCATGCATCTCTGAAAAGTGGCAGGAGCATTACATAAACCAAAGGGAATGCGACGATAAGCAAACGTACCGAACGGGCAGGTGAAGGTCATCTTCTCTTGATCGTCGAGATCGATGGGAATCTGAAAGTAACAAGACATCCCATCTAAGAAGCAGTAGTAGTCATGACCAGCTAACCGTTCTAGCATCTGGTCAATGAATGGCAGTGGGAAGTGATCCTTCTTGGTAGCTTCATTGAGTCGTCGATAATCGATACAGACTCTCCATCCGATAACTATGCGAGTAGGAATGAGCTCACCCTTCGGATTAGGGATGACAGTGATTCCTCCCTTCTTCGGGACGACTTGAGTCGGACTGACCCAAGGACTATCGGCAATAGGGTAGATGATACAGGCATCCAAGAGCTTAAGACTTCTTTCTTCACAACTTCCTGCATTAGAGGGTTTAATCGGCATTGAGGCTGTCTGACTGGTTTGAACTCTTCATCTACAACTATCCGATGCTTGCAGAAGGTCTCAGAGATGCCTCTGATGTCGGCTAACTGCCAGGCAATGGCTCGGACATGCTTCTTGAGTAGCCTGATCAGTTGCTCTTTCTGCTCGGGAGATAGATTCGAATTGATGATGACTGGTAGCTGGCATTCCTTCCCCAGGAATGCATACTCTAGATGGTCAGGCAACTCCTTTAAGGTGAGTTCTGGCGGATTCTCATATGAGGTAGTTATCCGACTCGATGCTGGCTCGATGTGTGTAGGCGCAGATGTGGGTGTGAATGTCGCTTTCTGATCATTTAACTCATTTTGCCATAGGCGCTGCTCTGGGTCTTCTAGTGCACTGTCAATTCCTGAAATCAAACACAACTCTAGTGGATCACTAGATAAGGCGTTAGTGATGAAGTTGGCCGAGGCCAACTCCATAGAATCAACAGTATAACAGTTATCATCTTGAGCAACAGAGTATCTCATGCTATCCTTAATGCGGAATGTAACACTTTCCTGTCCTACACTTAAAGTCAACAGGCCTTGTTTGCAGTTGATATTTGCACCAGCAGTTGTTAAGAAAGGTCGACCTAAGATAAGCGTTCCGTCTAACTCACGGGTATCTAGAACAACGAAATCTACAATTATGGTAAAAGGGCCACAGCAAACAGCTACATCTTCTATTATGCCCCTAGGCAGTTTGACAGACCTATCAGCTAGCACGAGATGCAAAGTAAGTGGTTTTAATTTCCCTAGGTTTAACTTTTCATACAGATAAACAGGCATAACATTAATAGAAGCACCAGAATCAGCCAGACTACGGTCAATTTTAATACCATTAATGATGCACAGTAATGTAAAAGGACCAGGATCAGAACACTTAACTGGCGGTGGTGGTGGCTGTCTTATGGGAGATGGCGCACCAAAGAGAGAACCACATTCGTCAGTGAGCGTGACAGAGTACGCCTCTCCGTTCTTCACCTTCTTCACGAGATCCTTAAAGAACTTTCCAAGTGGTGGTATGATCTCTACAGTTTCTGTTACTGGTATCTTGATCTCTGCAGTCTTAAGAACATTGTACCACTTCTTATACTGGGTATCGTGATCCTTGGCTTTGCTCATTGCAGCTTTTGGAAAGGAATTCGAGGTATATATGGCGCCAAGATGGGCTCAGAAGCTGTCTTGGGAGGAGGAGCCGGTGCTTCTTCTTCCTGTTCTGTGCTATCTTCAATCTCTGGCATATCCATGGCAGCAGTGGTATCTGGTGGCATGTCAAGTTCTAGAGCCTTTGGATCGGTTGTTTGCTTGCCACTCCTGGTGGTGATAGCTTGAGCGTGTTCACTCTTTGTACCGAAGTCTGCTTGAAATGCTGCTTGATTAAGGAAGGGATTACTAGTAAGAATTTTAGACATATTGTTTATCGCATCCTCTATCCTTTGGCTTTGAGCCCTCTGTCCTTGATTGAGTGCGGCTTGAGCTTTGAGTTGATTGTCATGGTCGTCGAGTCTACTCATGATTTGAACGAACATTTTCTCATATTCCTCTTCTTTATTGTAATGCGGCTTTGCTCGAGGCTGTTGCTGTCCTTCAACGAATCTAGGAGGTCTTTGGTAAGAGTCCGAGAATCGGTTGATCTGATTCTGCGGTTGGTATTTCCTGTAATTGTCGTAGCCTTTCTGGTTGCTGGCGAAGCCTTGACTGATGAAGTTCACCTCTTCTGTAGATCAGTCATCTGTTTTACCAAAGTTAAGGCAGCTTCCACCGTTATGAGCACAGGTTCCGCACCATCCACAGTCAGCCGAAAAGACGGTAGCTGACGGGGGATCGAGGGGAATGCCAACTGCCTGTAGATGTTTCTGAACTTCTGCATTGACCTGATCTGCAACGCTCATCTGACTCTTGGTACCTTCTCTTTGTCTCTCCCAGCTTCTTGACTTTAAAGCACAGCTAGCAAAATGAAGAAGAGCATCTTAAGGGGTGAGAGCGGTACAGTCTCCGCCAGCTAGGGAGTTGACCCATTTTGCAGATTCCTCACGCATACCACGAGCAAAAAATTCAGCTAGTTGCTTTTCTTCATACCCATGATGAGGGCAGTTGAAGAGAAGGGATTGGAATTCATTCCAAGTGTCGTACAAGCTTGCATCTTCTCTCTGAGTAAACCTGGAGATGTTGTCCTTGTAGGCAGTTGTTCTTGATGGAGGGAAGCTTCCTCAACGAAAAGGAAGCGGTTAAACATTAAAATTTAACAGCGGCCAGCGACCGCTGTTAAATAGAAACAATTTAACAGCGGGCACTGGCCGCTGTTAAATTTAAACGGTTTAACAGCGGGTACTTGCCGCTGTTAAATTGTTTTTTTATGGATAGAAAATTCTGTCCAGCTATATATATTTTTCTTCATTTACATTTTTTAATCCACTCGTTTTTTACATTGCGAACATAGAGAATTTAGAATTGAGAACAATTTTAAACAAAAGAAACAACTTCTTCATTGCACATAACTAGACGTCATTGTTTAATCATACACATTGTTCAAAGTTATAAATACATTATACCTAACACTGTTATACCTAATTGTCACCAATTTGATCTTCATCATCCGCATCTTCATCAATCCGGAGTACGCATCATCGTAGCAGGGTGCAGGTGTGCTTCTACTGACATCCTCCTTGACTTGCAAACATTCTTCGCATTTCCTCCAAGTCCGGAGATTAAGCCAATAGATTTGTCCAAGTGCTCCAGGACCTTCACGCCAAAAGTCGCCCAACTGGAAAGGTTGGGTGGATGATTCTGGGACCCAGAAGAAGAAGAGGACCGTGATACACCTGCAACAAACAATTCGTACGATTTCAGGAAAAAACACCATGACCTATTCGTATCTAATACTAATCTCATACTCTTCAACCTGTAAAATGAACAAATAAACACTACTTACTAATTCACAAACTTTGAGAAACTAACCTACTTACTAATTCACAAGTACACAAACTAACTTATTATCTAATCCATATCTTCACAAACCAACTCTTAACAAACTACCAAGTTCACATTACACACAAATTAATTAATCATCTAACCAATTCATATCAATATTAACTATTACTCACCCGTTTCGCCTTCGCCCCAAAGCCAAGATGACGTACTGTCCTGATTTTTCCTTCTTCTCGCGTGCTCGATACGCCCTCGACACAGCATCATTTCGGCTAGTCCCCGAGTCAGTGGTAGGATCAGCCTGGAAGCCTCTAATGAATCCTGCATTCAGTTTCATACATGTATCAGTAAATAACAATAACTTACGTAATTAAGTTGAATGCATGATAATAAACTACAACACGTACAACAAACGCTGCTGTGGCAGGGTTAGCAGACCGTCCGGGTTCTTTCTCATAGCATCTAATAAAGAGTTCAGTTCTACTAACTTCCCTCTCCTTCTCTTTTTCCTACAAAACAAAGGAACGGTGTTTTGTAAAGACTTAATTGCAAACAAAAACACTTAAAATTCTATAGATGAGTTGGTTTACTTACCATTACTTCACGCTCCACATTGAATGGCCTTAATCCCTTCGTATGATAGATGTTTTGATTTGCTCGGTTAGCTTTGTTCCTTGCACATGCTAGCTGTAAACAAAATGTAAACAAAAGATGTCAATAAACATGTGATGACACTCGAATTGACGTGATTATCAGCCTCATTCAAGCGACATTTCCTTGCTTAAGACATGGTTTTTAGGGTAGAATAGCGAATATCCAATCAATTGCCCTATCTCGTGCCATTTGTGTTACCTTGGCCCGTTTCGGGTCTATTTGATGGTTTTCTAGTGTTTTTATGTTAGCACAGGTTTTTGCCGTCAAATAAAGTAGCCAGGACGTGTCTAAAGCGTTGGAACCTCGAGGAATTGCACCGGAATCAATCCAAGGAGCCAATCAAGTCGAAACAATTCCTGCCCCGGTTTACAAAGGAGTTTTCGCCGAAAATACCTCAGTATTTTCGCGAAAATATCAGTACAAATCGACTGATGCTCATCAACAGAAGTTTTCGGTGAAAACCCTAAGTTTTCGACCAAAAACTATTGGACCAAAATTTACAGAAGAAATCAACCGACGGGCTCCCCATTTACACCAAGATTTTTGGTGAAAATACCCTAGTATTTTCGGTGAAAATATTAGGCAAAATCCGGCTGAATTAGGGTTAAGTATAATTACTTAACTGGCGGCCCAAAATCAGATATACTTTCATACCTCATAATTCACATAATTTCTAGACCGAAGAAGTTCGAGAGAGAGTTTAGAGAGTTAAAAGCATCGTGGAAAGATCGTGACGCCATCCCTTCACCTCGGAGACTCGGAGCTAGGATTGAAGATTACCGGAGAGCGAAGCTTTGCCAGAGTCATCAGAATTAGGTTTTTCAGTTCTTATCTGTTCTTCCTCTGTATGATGAACTCTGTTTCTGCCTATGATTCTTTTGTTATGAACATGAGTAGCTAAACTTGTAGAGCTTAGATTAGATGAACCCTAAGTGACCCAGGGCTTTAAAGCGGTCACGGATCGGCGGTAATTAGATTCAAAGTTCAATCAGTTTCTCTTTGCATGGTTGTTTTGTTCTTGATTGTTTCTGTTTCTTTTCTGGTTGATCGCCTAGATTAGGTTTTTGCAAGCTAGGGTTAGGCGCCAGACGTAGTCACTAGACGTAGTCGTTAGACAGTTCCCTGGTTTGGCGCTTAAACTTGTCTTCCTTGATCACCTAGTTTAGATTCTTGTTAAGCTGAGGATAGAAGCGAACGCTCGCCCCACTTTAGAACATCAATTCAACCAGTTAACCTTATAATTGGAGTGTGCCTTTCGTAGGAACCGATTAGGGTTAATCCACTGCAAGAGTAACTCATAAATCATTAGTAATTGCACCAGTTAAGTTAAGTCGTTGCGAGAGGCGACCGTACCCGGGCGACTAATTAATCTTGGTAGTTAGATTGGATAGAGCGAACGTTCACCAGGCTTGAACCTAAGGGCCAGGAGTTATGGTGGTGTATAGAAATTGATTGAATGAGAATTGAAAACCGTTGGTCTTGTGATTGCCATTGCCTTGGTGATCTAAGGGGGATTCGAAATCTAAGCTCGTCTATCTTCTCGTTAGTCAACCTTTTAATATTTCTGCCTTCTATTTTCCTTTGTTCATTAGATTAGAAGTCGTGGAACTCACACCACGCACAACCTGTTTAAACCTGAATAAATTTGCCAGCTTCTTTGAGTAGTCGATTAGAAGAAACCCTGTGGAATACGATCTGCTTAGCTTTCCAGCTTGGTAGTATTTGATCACTGTCTTACAGCTCATCAACATGCATTTTGATTAGTGAGATGTAAAGTATATATTATTGATCATTGTCCTTACCAAGGTTTCAGTCTTCAACCTGTACCTACAAAACATATCCCAGTCTCGTTCATCAAGTCCCTGTGGCCTAAAGGACAAGTTATGATCCATGCCTTGAGAAGCATCACACCCTGCTTTTTTCCATATTCGACCCCTTCGTTCCCTCCACTTGGCGCCCAGGTTCTCCATGATAAAAGCCTCCATCTTCTTATCATCAGCATCATCCCAAGTGAATGTGCGCTGTCACGACATAATATAACAAACAATTAACACAATGAAATTATCCTCAAATTTAACAAGATTTTAGAAATGCTTACCCGATGTAGGTACCCATAAATGACTCTTGTCACACTCTGGGACTGTTGTCCAATCATCAACACCAATAGGAACAATGTTGGGTTGTCCAATAATTTTGCCAAGATATTGGCACAAGTACCTCCCCTCATCACCACAGGGCACACCATCTCTATCCAACTTAACCTCGATGTACACCCCCTCCTCTACTACAGTAGCCCTATCTTTTATCTTCGCCTTCTCCACCCAACGTCGACCACTATTAAATTCTACATTGAATTAAAAAAGAAATAATGTGAGAGTATTAAATAATAGTTACAATCCTAAATGCCTAATTTTTTTTAATCTTATTGAAACTCACCAATCATATGGAGTTTGTAATCCTCCGGTGGGGGCTTCTTTGGGCGACGATTTTCATCACCGCCATCTCCACCTGTGCCACCACCCATCACACCAGCTCCACCAGTCATCACATCTGCCATCTGTTATCACACCAACAAAATTACACAAGTTGGAAATAAAAACCTCAACATTAACTCTCAATAAAAACCTCAACATTAACTCTCAACAATCAACCTCCTAGCAGATAGAACAAACTCAACATTCCCTTTGAACTCAACAGATAGAACAAACTCAACATTCCCTTCGAACATCCACCTGCAAAAACTCATGCCAGAAACACCAAACCCAAGTCATGAAGTAGAGCTCAATCAATTCAAACCCAACCCAACAACAAACATTGTCAAACTAAACCTGAATTAGAGCCTGAATTTCTCTAGTCAACCAACACTGAAGCCATTGATTTGGCTGGAGGTACTAATTCAATCATGAACCAAAACATAGAATCATAAACAACACTCAAATCAACATGAACTAATACTGCAACGAAAGAAAATGAATCCCATATAAGCTAACTTAAAGCAGCTAATTGGAAGTAGTAAACGAAGCAAGCCCCGGGGCATTCAAAGTAGTAGTAGTCAATTGAACCCTAGTAAGCTAATCTATATCTCCCTAATAAGCTAAAATACCATCTGAAAATTGGAAAGAACTCACAACCTAACATCTAAACACTACTAGATGATGATGTAACAAAATCCCCAATTTCTGAAATTAGGGTTTACCTTAGCTTCTGTTGCAGGGGAGAGGGAAAGGGCTGTGTGGGCGGCGGCGTGAATAGGGTGACGGCGCGGCGACGGGCTGGTGGTGGCAACGGCTAGAGGCGGCGTGCAAATGGAGTCTGGCAGCGGCTTCGTGTGGCAGCGGCGGACAGACGAGAGAAGAAGAAAAAGAGATGCAGCTGCTGTCTCGCGGAATGAGGAAGAAGAAGCTGATGCTGGAATTTATACCAAACGTTTAACAGCGGCCACTAAGCCGCTGTTAAATTAGTTAATTTAACAGTGGACACTTGGCCGCTGTTAACTGTCCGCTGTAAGTATATTTTAATAGCGACCAGAACGTGGCCGCTGTTAAACATCTTTTGCTAAATAGCCAGTTTCTTGTAGTGAAGTATTCCTCAACGAAATCTTGAGCTAGGGTTTCCTAATCGGTGTAATGACCGGGTGGTTTGCTTCCAAGCCATCTCTTAGCTGCGCCTCTGAGAGAGAATGGGAAGGCTCGAAGACATAGAGCGTTCTTGTTGAGGTTCCCAGACTTGAAGGTTTCACAGACAGCCAGAAAGTCAGATAGATGTGTGCAAGGATTATCATCCGGCTTTCCTTCAAATTGCACGTCCTTAGAGATTAGTCCCAGGAAGGGGATCTTGATCTCATAGTCAGGATCGTCATCATTACAAGGCACGGTGATGGGAGACCGAACGTTAGATGACGTGCGGCTTACTGTAGTCGCAACACTCTTTGGAGCAGCCATTGCGGAGGGAAAGATGGAACGGAGTATCCGATTCTGTATGCTATGATTGCAGGGGACAAAAACAAACCCACCGGTGTAAAGATTAAGTGTGCGGGAAAGAAAGATGGCAAAGTATGAGGAATCTTTCAATAAATAGAAGCATTCCCACACGGCGCAATTTGATGAGACTGCAGAACAGGGTATCAAATAACTACCAAGCTGGAAGCTAGGGTAGATCGTATTCCACGGGCCTCTTCTACCTGCTTACTCAAATTTGCAATTTTTATTCAAGGTTAAACATGTAGTTCGTGGTGTGAGTTCCACGACTTCTATACTAGAATGCAAGGTGAAATGAAATGAAATTTAAGTGCAGAAAGATTGGTTGTTTGACTTAGACAAACGAAGGCAAGCTTAGACTTCGAATCCCCTTAGATCACCAGAGCATTGGCAGTCAACAGACCAACGATTTTCGATTCTAGTTCATTCAGTTCACAGACACCACCATAACTCCTTACCCTTAGGTTTAAGATTGGGCAACGTTCGCTCTATCCGATCTAGCTACCAAGATTAATTAGTCGCCCGGGTACGGTCGCCTCTCGCAATGGCTTAACTAACTGGTGCAATTACTAATGATTTATGAGTTATTCTTGCAGTGGATTAACCCTAACTGGTTCCTACGAAAGGCACAATCCAATGAATAGGTTAATTGTTCGATTTGGTGTTTTAAAGTAAGGCGAGCGTTCGCTTATATCCCTAGCTTAACAAGAATCTAATCTAGGTGGCCAAACCAGACAAGAAACACAGAGAACAAAGAACAAATCAAACATGAAGGAGAAACTGAATGAATTTCGAATCTAATCACCGCCGATCCGTGACGCTTTAAAGCCCTGGGTCACTTAGGGTTCATCTAATCTAAGCTCTACGAGTTTAGCTACTCATATTCAATACAGAAGAATTGAAGACGAACAAAGAATACATCTCAGGTAGGAAAGACAGAGAAGAACTGTAAAACCTAATTTTGACGAATCTCTGAAGCTTCAATCTGTTGGATCTTCAACTCCTAGCACTGGTTCTCCGAGATGGAAGGATGGCGTCACGATCCTTCCTGGCTCCTCGAACTCCTTTTCACTCTTCCTCTCTCTAGTCTCTGTCTTGGAATTTTTGTCCAAAGGTGTAAGTTATGAGCCCCCAATTTCAGCCGCCGGTTTTTGTATTTAAACCTAACCGCGGTTCAGCTGAAAACAGCTTAAGTTTTTGCCGAAAACTCAGAGAGTTTTCGGCGAAAATTCCCTTTGAGAATTTGGCTTGATCCGTCTGTTTCCTCTGCTCAAAATTGCTTGGAGTTTGCGGCGAAAACTTCACCAGTTTTCACCGAAAACTTCCTCTCGTGATCTCGTGATGGACTGCCAATTTCTTCTTGAGTTTTCGGCAAAAACTCAAGATCATTTTCGCCGAAAACTGCAGTGCAAATCGGGCAGAGATGTGTTGACTTGATTGACTTCTCTGGTTGATTCCGGTGCGATTCTTGGGGGTTCCAATGCCTTAGACACGTCCTTTGGCTACTGTATTTGATGGCAAAAACCTGTGCTAACATGAAAACACTAGAAAACCATCAAATAGACCCAAAACGGGCCAAGGTAACACAAATGGCACGAGATAGAGCAGTTGAGTGAATATTCACTATTCTACCCTAAAAACCATGTCTTAAGCAAGGAAATGTCGCTTAAATGAGGTTGATAATCACGTTAAATCGAGTGTCATCAGTTACAATGTTCCCTTTATATAGGGTAAGGAAGCCACGAATCTAGGGAATAAAATAACATAAAAGCATCATATTCTAACATGGAAGGGGTAGCTAAAAAAAAAAGAAAAACAATCCTACTAAGGAAATGACACTCTATTTTGTCCATCATAATAAAACGTGTGTATCTCCTTTATCCGAGAGAATCTGAACGCTCATGACATATAGATTGAAATATAATTGAATTAACTTTCCAACGCCGCTGACCTTGTATCAATCGGAGTCCTGTAGAGGAAATTATGGCCGAAATAGTAGGACTGGGCAGAATACAAATCCTTCTAGAACAAGGATAACTTGACTCCTTCTTCGTTGGCTTCTAAATTAGGGTCTTTGGGCTTACAATTGAACCATGCACGTCCCTTGGAACTCTTATTGGTCCTCTCTCATGGTCCATGTGCTCCAATGAGCTTCATGTCTCCAAATAGTCACCTTCTTGTTCATTTTTGTTAGGGCCTCAACTAGGATCTCTTCATTTGTGGAGGTGGAGCTGGCAAGGGATTCTTGGGTTTTTTTTACCAGTTCTCTTGTATTTAGTTGCACTCATAATGTATTGACATTTGAATGATAATGGATGTTGCCGATTTGGCTATTGTACTAGTTAATCAAGGTTTATTCAACGATTTCAGTTATTTGCTTCCGTTCTTATGGTTGATCTTGTGTGATTGTATGGTTTATTGAGTCAGTAACACCCGAGTCGAGTAATGCATCGGCTGAACCAGTGGTTCAGCTGGGTATTCTAGGGTGGGGTGTTACACTAACGATGGAGCCACATTTCCCCCTCATTTTCGTGTCGATTGTGACTTGGTAGACAATGACATAGTAATTGGCACAGAGTACGAAAGTCTTGGTGATTTCAAATCATTCAGGCATCTCCATGCTATCAATGAATGAAGGGGCATTAAATTTCTAGTGAATGACAAGAAGCGGGTGAAGGTAGAATGCATTCACTAGTGTGGCTTCTAGCTATTTGCAACTTACCAGAAGCAATGTGACATGGTTAAGCTTATCTCTGGTAACACGAAACACAATTGTGGTGTGGAGGAGGATCTCAAGGTGGCCAACCCCACATTTCTAGCCAAGAAATATCTAGGTCGATTCCGGATGGATCCATCGTGGCCCTCCGCAAAATTGTCGACCATACTATCATCAGTGATATGGGTTTGAAAATCGGCCCGATGAAGGCATACAGGACTAAGCAACAAGCATTGAAGTTAATTTATGGAGAAGGAAGCATTCAATTCGAGAAGCATATGGATTATAAGTAGGAACTAGAGTGAACTAACTTGGGCTCAACTATGGAGATACAGTATGACGTTCTACTTTCCAACGCATTTACATATGCTTGGATTCCTTGAAGAAAGGATTCAAGGCTGAATGCAAACGATTTATTGGGGTTGATGGCTGTTTCCTTAAGTGTTTGGTTGGGTGGAAATTGCTCGTAGCTGTTGGGGTTGACGCGAGTGATGGAATGTTAAAAATTCAAGAAAAAAGAAAGAAATATATGTATCTTTGAAGGTGACTCAAATACTAAGCATTTCTTTAATAAAGTGAAGGCTAGAAATGTAAAAAAACAGCTTTCTTTTCTTGTCTCTAGAAATGGGGAACATCTCAGTGATATTGAAGGGATCTCCAGGAAAGCTGTTGAGTTCTATAAGAAGCTACTACGTGAAGAGGACCATAATATCAGGGATCTTTCTCATAGCTGTTTTGACTCAATGATAATAAACAAGTTGGCTGATGAGGATCAACAAGCCTTGAGTAGCATTGTCACAGTAAAAGAGGTGGAAGGCAATGTTTGGCAAGAAGGGAGAAAAGAGCCCGGGGTCGGATAGCTTTAATACTTTCTTTTTCCAGAACTCTTGGCATACATTACCAAAAAATACCAGATTAGTCACAGTTTTTTGGCCAATTCGTCACAGTTAAAACCGTGACTATATTGACCCTATCTTGTCACGGTTTTTAAAGAAAACGTGACACATAAATTGGTCACTGTTTTAGGACAAACCGTTGCTAACCTTTATCTCGGTTTTCCACTAAATCGTGACAAAGGTTAGTGACCAAATTGTAAGCTCCAAATTTCCAGTGACTTGATTTATAATTTTCTTGAATTATAGTATCAAACCCTCAACTCCTTCCATTACACAAACTAATCCATAAACTTATAAGGTTAACAAAAGGTCCCAATTTTATTCCTTCCGTTATACAAATCAGTCACTCTATTTTTCTAATTAAACAACTTGGTCCAGAAACTTCATCAGTTAACAAATTAGTTCTCTGGTGACTCTGTCGTCGCCGGCGAGTCCTCTAGTCGATTTCATGTGTTTTTAGTGCAAGCTGTTCAATTTCCTTCTTTCCCTCTTCACATTTTCCTTTTCTCTGGCTGATTTCCTTCTTTTCCTCTTCTCCAGTTGATTTCCTCTTCTCCTCTTTTGTTTCTCCAGTCGTCGGAGCTAAGACTCTCCTCCATTTATATATAAAACAATGACAAAATAGTCAAAGTTTTAATGAACCTTGACTAATTTGTCACGGTTTCAAAGAATCGTGACTA
The DNA here is from genome assembly GCA_034768395.1 of Linum lewisii. NCBI lineage: Eukaryota > Viridiplantae > Streptophyta > Magnoliopsida > Malpighiales > Linaceae > Linum > Linum lewisii. The sequence goes on along the minus strand of CM068302.1, from coordinate 8,299,846 downwards.
ACCAGTCACGATTTCTAAAACTGTGACTAAATATCCGTGACTAACCCAATATTTTCTTGTAGTGATATAGTGGGAGAGCTAGTTACTCAAGCTAGGAGTTCTTGATCAACTGTGAACTTACTTCCCAGGTTAATTCCACAATCCTTGCTCTAATTCCAAAAAGACCTTGTGCTTGTAGAATGGTTGATTTCAGACCAATTTCTTGTTGTAACAAAGTTTATAAGTGTATTACCAAAGTATTAACAAATCGACTAAGAGATATTCTTCCACAACTGATTAGTCATAGTCGGACTGCTTTCATAAGGGGTAGATTTATTATTGATAATATACTTTTAGCACAAGACCTCATCAGTTCGTATCATGATAAGAAAGTGAGTCCAAGGTGTGTGTTGAATGTGGATCTAATGAAAGCCTTTGATTCCATTTCTTTGCCTTCTCTTTTGAAAATTCTTCATGCTATGTGAATTCCTGTTGTGATGATTGACTAGATTGTTGAGTGCCTTTCACCTGCAAAGCTTAATTAGTGTTTGCATCAATGGAGGGTCTTTTGGTTATTTTAATTATAGGAAAGGTTTAAGACAGGGGACCCCTTGTCTCTTCTCTTTTTTTTTTGTAATGGTAATGGAACTTCTACATTGCATCAATTCTAGGGGGCTTCTGCTAGCTATATTCCTCTTCATCCATGTTGAAGAGAATTGGAATAACTCATTTGTGCTTCGCATATGGTCTTCTTTTCTTCACAAACAACACACATTTTGGAGTCCAGTAGGTTCAACACACTTTGCAAACTTTATATTCAGTCACAAGGTTGAAAGTTAACACCTAAAAAATCTCATTGTTTTTCTATGTAAGTGTTTAGAATGTGGACAAAATTAGGATGACTGACCTTTACTGGCTTCAAGTTAGACTCCCTTCCATTTTTTTTTATGAATTGGTTGATTTTTATTCATCAAAGAATTGGAATAACAAGACAAATCTATCTACCAAAGTATCTAAAAAAAGAAACCTATCAATAGCTACTAAATAATACTAGCTATTTCATTTTCCTCTTTCCTTCCCAAAGCAAAAGCACTAATTTCCTTCCTGATCATATCTATCAGCACATCCTCATTTTTCATGTCTCCCCCAAACACTCTACTACATCTTTCAATCCAAATGTGGCACACCATGCTTCTCCACAGCATCATCTTAGCTCTTCCTTTCACACCATGGGTCTTCCAATTACCAACTTGAGTGATCACATCTTCTCAATCTCTCCCATTAATCCCTGGCAGCAGCTGTAATATAATCAGGATAGAGAAAGGGCATTCAACAAATAGATGCTCCCTGGTTTCTTCCCCTGAGTTGCATAGAACACACTGAGTATCAATACTTGGATCCCATTTCCTTATCTTATCCTTGGTTGAAATTCTATCTTGCACAATCAACTAAGTCACAACTGAACGCTTAGGTATAGCATAACCTGACCAAACTGCATCATATCAAGGAACAGTTTGACCTGAAGAACGAATCGAATCCCAAACCTGGCTAACTTTATAATTAGACATATATTTCCCATTCCATTGCAAATCTCCATCAGCATCTTCTGTAATGTACTGCTCAACAGTGGCTCTCAGTTTAAGGAGCTTAGTCCAATGCCATGAGCCTGTTGTTGACTTCACATCCCAAAACCGTTTCTTTAAGCCTGTACTTTCTTAGCCAAGCCACCCACAGTGAGCCTTCCTGCATTAGAATGTTCCAAATGTGCCTAATGACATTTGCCTTGTTCCACACTTTCATGTCCTTCAAACCCAAACCCCCTTCCTGCTTAGGCTTTGCAACATTTTTACAAGCAACCTTTGCCTTTGTTTTGTTTTCTACTTTCCCCCATAAGAAGTCATTGCAAATACGTTCCACCTCTTTAATGAGGCTTGAGGGCAAGATAAAATGAGCCATCCAATACTGCAAAGTCAATGAACTGACATTTGCCTGCATAAGAGAGATGTTTTGTTCTCCAATCTATAACTCTTCCAGTAATTCTTTCAACCAAGGATCTGTAGTCACTCTATCTTAGTTTTCCTGAGGTTAGAGGAACACCAAGGTATCAAAAAGGAAGCATACCTTTACTGAAACCCAATGCAGCAACTAGCATTTCTCCCTCTTCAACTGTCACCCCAGCACAATATATGTGACTTTTGTCAGGGTTGAACTTAAGCCCCGAGAGCAAATGGAACATGTTAAGCACAGAAGTGTCCCTTCCATTTTCTTATTTTGGAATACCCCTAATTTTTGGAAGATTGAAAGAAGCAGATTGTACAAAGTTGATAACCAGGATTACTGCCAGAATCAATGGATGGCATGCCAAAGTTTTGAGTCATGTTGGAAAGTTACAGCTCATTAAAGCTGCTCTTCAGAGCATGGAAACGTATTGGATGAACATTTCATACTCCCCAAGAGTGTGATTAAGGATGTTGAAAAGAAATGTTCTGACTTCTTATGGGGGAATTGGTATTTCAGAGGTTAAGAGAGCTAGAGTTGGTTGGAGTAAAGTAGCTGCTCCGTATGATGAAGGGGGTGCCAATGCTTGTCCTCTGCGGTATTGGAACACTATCTTGTGGTAAGAAATATTTGGAACCTTGTCTTTTGTAGTGGTTCTTTGTGAGTAGCGTGATTATCCTCAAATAGGTTAAGGAAGAAAGATTTTGGGAAATAGCTCATGTAACTCAAGATATTGATAGGAACTGGTTATGGGAGGGTGAGATTATGGTGAAGTTTTCCATGAAGAGAGTCCTTTCTTCTAGAAGGGGAAAAGTTGGTTTGGAAGACACCGACCATTCCCAAATTTTCTTTCATGAGTTGGCAGATTTGCATCAACAGGCTCCCTTTCAATGACATCCCTATTAGTTGGGGGACTGATGTTAAAGTTGATTCTTACTTCTGTCAAACTGGAGTTGATACAAGGGATCACACGATTGGAGCATGTGATTATGATCGGTGGATCAAAGATCAAGTTTTTGATGATTACAAGGTGTTGCAGATTGGAAAAGTGAAATGGATTGGTTTGTTACCACCTCCGAAGATAATTCCACAAAGTCAGCTTGAAACTGGCTAGCTTGGAGAGTGGTTGTTTCTAACCCGTGGAAAGAAATGTGTCACAGGGCTTATGATGTTGGGAAGATGGAGGCTAAATATTTGCTTAGCCTAATTAGATTGGATTTAATTAGGGGTTATATGGAGTCGAAATAAGAATTTGAGAGTTTAGTTTCTTTTATGTATTTGGTTTGGTGTTTGGAAAGTTACTTTCTCTTGTTCTACTGTAAACTATTTGCTTGGGGCTTTTGTCGAAGCTTAGTTTCTTGATCAATAAAATTCAATGCTAATTATAAAAAAATAACATATATTAATGACGATTTTACCTAAAAAATCACTATATAAACGTTAATACAAAATAAAACACCAATCTTATATTTAAGAACGATGTATAAAAAATTGTAGGCTTTTCCACCAAAATAAATAAAAAAATCAAACTATTTACAAAAATAGTATTTTTCGCCTAGAAACCAGGCGAAGTAGGCCCGTGACTCTGATTGGATTCCTGACCGGTAAAAACCAATAATTGGGAAAATCTAAAACCCAGTGGGGCGAATTGACCTAGTTTCTTGGGCGAATGTCTACACACACCATTCTACTACATCCTATCTGGATTCATGAAATGATGAACAACAGTGATGGTAATATTGTCCCTTTTCCATTTGTGGTGTACGTATTTAGTTTTGTGCTAACTCCTATTATGTCTGTTAGATGTTAAGAAGATTATGTGGTTGATGCGCCGTGACAAGAGACCGGATGAGTGGAAGTACAGTGGGCCATAAGTTCTGTGTCGTTGCGATCTAAGGGCTGCAAGGCGGCTGAATGCTGAAAAAAACTTCTACGTCTCTTGTCCCCTGGAGAAGGAAGAGACTTGCGGTTTCAGTCAGAAAATGGAAGTCATTGTAGCCGTCGAGGCGGTGAATCGGGAGAAGGACCAGATCATAAGAGAGAAGGATCACATAATAGTTTCAAAGCAGGATGAGATCGATAAGCTGAAGATGGAACTGAGGAATGCACATGTCCGTCTGGACTACTTGCACGATAGCTTCCAGCAGTGGTTGAACCTTCCCGGTGGACTACCTAAAGTTGACGACTAATAGTGTTATTGTGTGTGAGATTTGCAATGTATCGTCCATGACCAAATGTGGAATGAAATGATGGCTGCTTAAAAGTGAATCAATAGCATAAGCGTCACATAAGACAAATTCAGTACATAATAGAGGCGCATAAAAAACATAAGACAACATGTGTGGAACATAACAGTAAATGGAACATAAAAAACATAACACTAAAACTAATACAAATCAACTCCTACGTCCCCTCTGCCACTCTCGCTGCTCATCTGTGTAGCAACACGGGGCGCGCAATGTACGACGATCATGGAGAAGTGGTCCTCTTGGTGGTGGTGGCGGGTGGCCTATGGGTACACCCTCCAGTCCTCAAATAATTCGCTCTCCGAGTACTCTTGTCCACCCCACTGCTGGCCGCTCCCGAACGGCTGGCTGCTACTCGTCGCCCCAGAATGACCTACGAATGGCAAGTGGAACTGGGTGCTCTCAAACTAAAAGCTACTCCCAAACTGCTGGCTGCTGCTCGAAGCACTAGAATGTCTGAAGTGTGGCGACTAGTAATGAGGCTCATACTGATAATGTCGTGAGTACTGGGCTGTGGATGCGGTTGGCTCTGCGTCTAGGGTGGGTGACGTGACCCGGCTCACGAGGGCTGACGCGACCGCCACCCCATTGGCACCAGTCCCCCACCTACACCAAAAACTTGGAAGCAAGGCACGACACCAAGGAGACAAGGAGATACTCATGGGAAAAGACCCAGCCATACTAGAACTGAAGGCCCTAGACCCCCAGTTCAGGTCCTAGAAGGTGATGCCGACCGAGCCCCTAAAACTAATGCAGGGCCAAGACCGCCCCGGCCTAGGGCCCATGCCAGGGCCGAGGACCAAAGTTGGAGCCCGACAGAGGGCCGAGCCGGAGCCCAAGGCCGTACCAAAACAGATGCTGCCACCGAGCCCCGACCGAAGATAGAGGAGCACAGGGCCGAATAAGACACGGCCCCTAAACCGAGCCAGACACAGGCACATCGCCGAGACAGACGCTGGCCTAGGGCCGAGCCAGACACCGGCCCAGGGCCGCAGCCAGTGCCCATGCTAGGAGCGCTTAGGCCCGAGCCACCAAAGTACATGTGTCTTTCAGAAATCCTTCAGCCACAAGGATTCCCTAAGTCATAAGGATGAGCCTCCACTATGCCAAGTCCAATTCGAAGAAGGACTTAAGGAGGGCACAAAGGAAACGACACCAGGCGGCGCCCATAAGTTCGACCGTGATTAGGATTACTCACACCACGAGCTGAAGCCCGTGTTTCGAAGTCCTTTTTGGAGTAGGAAACACGGAAAAGATGAACACGGCCACAAATACCTATTCCTACTTGGACACAGACACGAAAACCTAATCCTTTCCAAGCATGGACACGACCACCTTAGAGTTTCCTTGCCGGTTTATGACTTAGCTATTTTAGGAGTTTTATTCCTTTATTTTCAGATTTTCTTGATTTTTAGTATTTCAATTAGGACTTTTTCTAGTTCTTTATTATTTTTAGAGTTAGTTTTCAAGTAGAAAAAGGAGAAGCCCTAGGTCAATCCTTGTGCTATAAAAGAAGGTCTTCGGTCATCATTGTAAGACAGACCCCCTTGATTAATTACAAAGAAATTTCAGAACTTTTGTTCTTACTCCTTCAAGTCTTTGCTCGTTGTTGCATTGTTTAAGGTTCGGTTTATCATCTTTGGTAACTCCCCTTGTTGTGGCACCTTCGACTTGATACTTAGGGTTCCTAGCTCTCTATAGCTAAGGGGTCCAAGTCTTATCCACCCCTGGTTTCTAAGGTTAGACTCGTCATCTTTGTTCAAAGGTTATTGGTATAGGGTCGCCACCCACGGTTGCAGATCGGTTCATTATCAACTGGTATTAGAGCGAGGTTCAACACTAGGACCAACTCTATCCTTTTATCTTTATTGCTTTTTATCAAAATTTCGAAAACCCCTAAAAGGTTCCATAGTTGTTTACTGATTTGTTTGTTAATGTTTTCAGTTCAATTGTAAGGTAGAAAAAGTCGGTGGCCATCATCAGAAGAAAAAAAATACAAAAGAAAAGAAAAGAGGTCAATATATATATAAGACCCAACCAAAGCAAGACCACCTTGCCATATTCATTATAGGTTGATCTTAAGAAGAGGGGGGAGTATTCGATTTTTAAAGCTTTCGTTGCATTGTTTTAAAAACTTTAAACTGACCCTAAGACTACTGATTGCCAATTGCTTTGATAGACGAGTCGTAGCAAGGATAGTACTTGTGACTAGAGATATAATCCTAAGTTTTCAAGTTTGTATGTGTTTTACGATTTGATAAATTAGAACTTGGTAGCTTTGAAGAAACTTGCAACTACTTGAACTTGAGCTTGAACGATTGTTTCTGATTTTCTATACCTACTTGAGTGCTTACTTAAATTTAAACACGAGTGGTAAAATCAGAGTGTGTGAGTTTAGTTCATTAAATTAGTTGAGAGATTTGGGAGGCCTTTGTTCTTTTTTACTAACCATGGCAGAAAAATGAATGGAAGCGATGGAGAGACACTTGGCGAACCTCAATCAGATGCTCAAGATATTCATACAAATCCAAGGGGGGCCAAGAGTTGACAAAGAAGAAGCCTATGGAATGGAAGCTAGAGTGTGCGTGACCGCCACGGCACGGATGCCCGCCACAGACACCTTGTCCAAGATGGAGCCTGTAGCCTCCAAGACAGATGAGCCAGAAGGTGGCGAAGCACCTGATGTGATCCTCCATAGCTGCCCCAATGCTAACAGGTACTCATACACCCCACCAGGGTCTCATGTCAAAAGAAGAACCCTAGGGCCTTACAAGAAACGTGTAAGGCCAATGAAAGCTCTCCAACATTACTTCAGGCCAAGGTATGTGACCAAGTATAGGCTCAGGCCCACACCAACAGCCAAGCAGGCCAGGATGAGAGTGAGGCCACTCCAGGCCATGTTGCTGGCTAAGGCACCCGATCTGAGCCCCGAGCAGGATCGAGGGCCGAGCCTAAGGGCCCTAATAGGCCCTGGACCGATCCTCATGAGCCCCGGAGGAAATGACCACCCCTGGGATCCCCTGAAAGCATTTTTGGAGTACATGAAATGAAGGACCCAAGAGTACCTGGCTAGCAGAGGCTGGCACCCGGAGACAGGCCCCAGAGAGAGCCCGGACCGGGCCAAATGCAAGCACTAGGCCGTAGGCCACTTTCCACGAGCCTCGGACCAGCCCCAGCCCTTGGAGACCCTCTGAGGACATTTCTGAAGACTTGGCCGAAGCAGAATGCAAAAGGCCTAGCCAGAAATGAAGAAGGCCGAGACATGAGCCAGCCCGGGGCACGGCGCCAGGCGCCACAGAGGAGCACTTAGGGCCGAGCCGCCAAATGGCTCGAGACTTTTGGGAAATTCCAGTTGCCTTGGATAGTTGGAAGCCTCAGGAACACACCCCAACAAACCGCGTTGCATTTGGAGGAGGAATGAAGTAGGATCCACGTAGGAAAGTGCTCATACACGATCCGGGTCCATGCATGCAATCCTACCGAGACAAGGACTCCCATCCAAGCCAGGAATACTTGCTGCCACGTCCAGAAGACCCCGAGCCTAAGTCCTTCTAGGACTAGGACACGACAAGGAGGCCTAATCCGAGTCAGAATCCCTGCTCACGAGCCCAAGACTTGCCCGACCGCCACAGATGCTGCTCGGATTTAGGGTTTTTGCCCGGATTGCCGGTTTTACCTATTTAGTATTTTTCTTTGTTTCCAAGACACTATTATCTTTCTTTCTAGTTTTTCCTTTTTTGGTTAGATTGTTAAGGCATTTTAAATGTCCTAATTAGTATTTAGATTATTTTATTCCAAGTTTAGGAAGTAGCTAATAGGGAGGAGCAAGCTCTCCTCCCTATATAATAAGGTGCCGACCACCCCTTGTACTCACCCTTTGATTAATAAACTTCCTTTCAGAACATATGTTCTTTTCCCTTCAAGCTTTTGCTCTTGTTGCATTACTTAAGGTTGGCTTATCATCAAGAGCATACATCTCTTATGTGGTGCCCTCGACGTGATACTTCTGGTTCCTAGCTCAGCTGAAGCTAGTGGGTCAAAGTCCTCTTCCATCCCCGGTTCCATAGGTTCTCTCGTTTTCTTTGAAGATCAGCTTGCAGTGGTTAGGGTCACGGAGCATTGTTGGTCGTGGTTCACATCAGTTTGTATCAGAGCTTTGGTTCAACACTAGGGCCAACCCCTATCCCAGTTTCCAGGTTCACTCTTGGATCCATATCCTTTACTTTTCTTGCGTTTTAGAAAATTGGCTTCAAAAACTCCCCTTCTATTTCAATTCCTTGTGTTGTTATTACATTGTAAGGAAATGAAAATCGGTGGCCATCAAAAGCCATCAAGAAAAAATCAAAAGGCTAAGAAAAAGAAAAGAAAGCAAAGCCACCCTTGCCAACTTGTTTCCTTTCGTTGTAAGAGTGATTCTAAGAAGAGGGGATATAAAATTTGATTCTGCTTGCTTGTAACTAACCATGGCAGACAAGAGAATGACAAATATGGAGGACCAACTCCAAAATCTTGGTGATCTAATGACGAGAATACAAGAAGCCCTAGCAAGGCTTGAGAGGAAAGGTAACTGAGAAGAGTATGAGGAAGAACCCCATGGAGATCTCAACCAGAGGGCTAAAATGTTAGTCTAAGAGATTGATGATGACGTGAGCAACCTCAAGCTCACAATCCCCAAGTTTTCTAGCAACACCGATGCGGATGAGTACTTAGATTGAGAGAGAAGTATGGAAGACTTCCTAGAGTTCCACCACTATTCGGAGAGGAAAAAGGTAATCATGGCTACCCTTGAATTTACTGATTATGCTACTCTTTGGTGGAGCCAATTCAAGAGATAGGTGCAAAGAGACGAGGAGGTGCCCATAGAGTCATGGAGAGACCTCAAGAGGAAGATGAGGAAGAGGTTTGTCCCGGCTTCCTACATCTGAGACTTGCACACCTCACTCCAAACCTTGAGGCAAGGTACTATGTCCGTGGAGTAGTACACAAAGGAGATAGAGATGCTAGTGGCGAGGCTAGACCTCAAGGAGGAACAAGAGGCCCGAATAGCCAGGTTTGTAGTAGGCCTACACCCGGACATCATGCACCATGTCAACATACTCAACTATGTTGACTATGAAGACTTGAAATCCCTAGCCGTCCGAGTGGAGAGGGAGATGAAAAGAGGCTATCCAAGGAGGCCAGCCCCCCCCAGCCAATAGCCAATGGAGAGGAAGCTCTAGTACCATCCAGCACCCATGGAAGCCCGGACAGCCTCGGAGCACAGTGCCGAGAGCAACCCCTAACCCTAAAGATGCGGCACCACGGGTAACACCTACTCAATCTAGTCCTAATGTTCAGAATTCTAACCCACGTCCTAGTGGAATTGTATGCTTTAAATGTCAAGGTAGAGGACACGTCTCAAGAGACTGCCCCAACCAAAGGACCATGGTGTTGAGAGAAGGAGAGATCGAGACGGATGATGAAAATGATGAGAAGATGGAGGAAGAAGAAGAAGTTTATTCGGATGAGGGAGAATAAGTGAAGTCAAAAGGGCTAGAGAAGTTCTCTGGGATGTTCTTAAAGGCCCTAGCCCCGGAGCCAAGAAAGCTGCCCAGCCCCGGAGCCGGCGCCCACCCAGCCCCGGTGCTAGCACTCTACTTAGCCCCGGCGCTCTGCCAAGCCCCGGCGCCAGCGCTCTGCCCACCTTGGGCACTCAGGCCAGCCCCGATATAGCCCAGACCGGCCCCAATACAGGCCCTCTGGCCACCCACGGTCCCAGGTCTCATGCAAATTCTAACTCATTCAAGGTACGAGAAAGCCACTAAAAAATTATACAAATTGCAAGTTATGTGCAATGGATCAAAAACTCACAGTTGGTTTGCTAGTCGGATTCGATCATTTTCATGCAATCAAGGTGAAATACTACAAGTGTGATATAAATTTATGTTCTGACTAGGCAATTTAGCATCAATGCAAGCAAGTTGGTTACAACTCCTTTTATCTCCTCTCCGGCTTGAAGATTAACCCTAGTAAGACTGACCTGTTCTGTTCTGCTTCTGTTTCCTTATTGGTGCGAAGTAGTATAACTGCTCAGATGGGGTTTAACATTGGTGCTCTCCCAGTAAGGTATCTTGGAATTCCTTTAATTAGTGGTAAGCTCTCGAAAGCGGATTGTCAAGTTCTCATTGACAAAATTGTTGCTAGAATATCTTCCTGGACTTCAAAGACTCTGTCTTATGCGGGGTGTTTACAGTTGGTTAAGTCGGTGTTGCTAAGCATATCTCACTATTGGATGAACATTTTTTTGTTGCCTAGTATGGTCACTAAGGAGATAGAGCGTGTGTGTAATAGGTTTTTGTGGAATGTGGATGGCATTGCTCGAAAGAAAGTGAAGTGTTCTTGGGCAAGGATTGCTATACCTTATAGGAGGGGGGGGGGGGGGGGTCGATCTTCCTAATCTTTCTCTCTGGAACTCAGCTTGTGTGGCTAGGCACCTTTGGGCTATTATCATGCATGGGGAGTCCCTTTGGATAGCTTGGATTCATACCTATAGGATCCAATAGCGGGATATTTGGAGCTGTGATGTAAGTTCTAATGCATCTTGGGTTTGGAAACGGATTCTCAAAGCTAGAGAGAAGATTTTTCCTCATTTCACTTTTGACTTGGATGGAGCTTTGTTATGGGATGGGCAGCCTATTCGAAAATTCAAAGTGAGCATTGTTCTTCATACCATTCGTGCTAAGAATGATCCTGTTAGTTGGTCAGATTCGGTTTGGAAGCGTCCCATAATACCTAGCCACTGCTTCCTCTCTTGGATGGTGATGGTAAAGGCCAATGTGACAAAAGATAAGCTTTGTAAATGGGGGATGATTAATGATGATACTTGTGATGTTTGTGAGGGCTTCCCTGAGGATTTTGATCATGTGCTTAGTGGTTGTGATTACAGTAGAGCAGTGTTATTTCAACTGTTTGGGAAGTTCCTAGCCTGAGGTTAGTGTTGTCAGCTCTTCTTGGGGGGACCTGAGTAGCTGGACTTCATCTTTTACTGGTGGGAGTGGCAAGGAAGTTGCAGGCAGGCTGTTATGGAGAGCTTACTGTTCGAGTGTTTGGAAGGAAAGGTGTGCAAGAACCTATGGAACGAGAAAGAAAACTGTGGACGAGTTAGTGACCTCGATGAAGTTGGTGCTGAGTCATTTGGTAATTTGGAAGAATTTAAGGGATGTCTATAGCTATCTTTGAAAGTTTCCTTGTAATTATTTCTTCTCTTGATCTAGTTCTTAACTTCTCACTTAATCCTCTGGTTTTATAGGGGATTGAGTGTTCTATTTTTGATGAAATGAAATTACGCAATTCGTCAAAAAAAAAGTTCTAGGTTAAGCAGTCTAAGCATCATTATGAAAGATTGAAGAACAACTTAACATCAAAAGTCAAGAACCGAGCAATTCTATGCTAGAGGAACTGGAATGCATCACGAAATCACAGAAAATAACAAGATCATGCAAAGATTCTCTAGCATCCTACCCCACACTTAGACAGTTTTGTGTCCTCACTGGACTAAACTAGAGTAGAGATTATCGGAGAACCTAGAACGAGATGGTCGATTGATGAACGTAGTCGTTGTGATGCGTTCAAACAAATAACTAACAAAGCTAACGAGAGCTAAGCAGATCGTATTCCAGGGGTCTTCTAAGATTGACTACTTTAAACTGGCAAAATACTCGAATGCAAGCAAGTTGTGCGTGGTGTGAGTTCCACGACTTCTAAATCTACGAAATGCGGAGAAATTAAAAATTTAAACTAAAGCAGATTGGGAATTAGGGTTTGAAAACAAGGATGACAGACGAACTTAGACTTTGAATCCCGCTTCGTTTCCCAGAGCATTGGCAATCAACAGATCAGCGGATTTCGATTCTCATTCAATCAATTACTAAGACACCACCATAACTCCTTACCCTTAGGTTTAAGACCGGCGAACGTTCGCTCTATCCGTTCTAACTACCAAGATTAACTAGCCGCCGGGTACGGTCGCCTCTCGCAACGACTTAATTAACTGGTGCAATTACTAATGATTAATGAGTTACTCTTGCAGTGAATTAACCCTAACCGGTTCCCACGAAAGCCACGCTCCAATTATAAGGTTAATTGTTCAATTTGATGTTCTAAAGTAAGGCGAGCGTTTGCTTCTATCCTTAGCTTAACCAGAATCTAATCTAGGTGATCAATCCAGACAAGAAACATGAACAATGAAGAACAAATCAAACATGAATGAGAAACTGATTGAATTTCGAATCTAATCACCGCCGATCCGTGACCGCTTTAAAGCCCTGGGTCACTTAGGGTTCATCTAGTCTAAGCTCTAACGAGTTTAGCTACTCATGATTATTACAAAAGAAACAAAGACAAAGAGAGAGTTCATCATCCAGAGGAAAAACAGAAAAGAATCTGAAAAACCTAATTTAGACGACTCTGACAGACTTCGATCTTCGGTAAATAACACTCCTAGCTCCGGTTCTCCGAGATGAAAGGGATGGCGTCACTATCTCTTTCCGGCTCTTCGAACTCTAACTCTTCGCTCCATAACTTGAGAGGATTCTCTGAATTCTGATCTCGAAAAGTTGTATTTTGCGAATTATGATCTATATTTTCATTTGGGCCGCGGGTTAAGTATTTATACTTAACCCTAATCAGCCGGATTTCTTCTAATATTTTCGCCAAAAATAGTGAATTATTTTCGCCGAAAATATACTTAGCGAATGGAAGTCCCGCCGGCTGATTCTCTTGTGATTTTCGTTTCGGTCCGAAAACCCAACGGTTTCGCCGAAAACTTCTTTGGCTGAGCATCAGTGAATTGTTCTTGCATTTTCGCCGAAAAACCATAGGCCATTTTCGCCGAAAATGTAAGTGTGAGCGGGCAGACTTTTGGTTTGACTTGATCGGATCCTTGGATCGATTCTGATTTGATTCCTCAAGGTTCCAATGCCTTAGACACGTCCTTGGTTACTTTATTTGACGGCAAAAAACCTGTGCTAACATAAAAACACTAGAAAACCATCAAATAGACCCGAAACGGGCCAAGGTAACACAAATGGCACGAGATAGGGCAATTGATTCAATATTCGTTATTCTACCCTAAAAACCATGTCTTAAGCAAAGAAATGTCGCTTAAATGAGGCTGATAATCACGTCAAATCGAGTGTCATCAAATACCCCACACTTAAGCTTTTGCTTGTACTCAAGCAAACTGAATAGAAACGCTCATGTTCATAAATGATAAGATCGATTAAATTGGAGCTCAATCAAACACAATGAATTATTAGACAGATCGATCCTAGAACAAGAAACCTAACATGCATCCAGATCAGCCAAACTACCTGGTCTCACTAATAAACTGCACACGACAAGTAATTAGCAACCAATTATGCACGAATTTGACCTGACCGACCAGACTCCTCACACAGTATATATATAGTACAATGGGGACTCTCACTCTCTGTGTTTAAGGACGTGTTTCTGCTCTCGATCATTTTCTGTTACCGAATTCTGTCATAGGTTTGCATTTCGACCACATCTCCACCACTGTGACAACACGAGTATCTAGTCAAGAAGGACTTCCCTGCTAGGACCGTAATGAATTCTACACTACTCGGGTTTATAATGAGATGGATGATGGGAATGAATGATGATGGTTTTGTGCGGTGTAGCTTTCGACTAACTTCCCTCGAATCTAATTTATGGCTTCCTACCATCTAACCAAACACGGGTGGAATAATGAACGCTCGTCCTATGATACCCTCAAGCAACCTAGCACTTATTCTTTTTCTTTACACGATTTTTTTTTCTTCTTTTCTTTCTTTTGAACTTTTCTTTTGACTTCGTTCTTCCATTTGTAGGGAGAAGAACGTTTTATTGAACTAGAAACTTTGAACTTTTCTGATTTTTCTTTTCTTCACTATTTTTTCGAATTTTCTTTCTTTTCTTACTTTCCTTTTTTTTCTTTTGTGCCGATTTTCTTTTAGTTGCTAGAGGGGTTTACACGTTTGGACATATTAGCTAAGACCACCTGTTTAATGGCTATAGGCAGGTTACCACAAACCGACTTCCGGTAGGTCAATCTAGAACTACAACCACAGGGGATCAACGGGGAATGAAAGAAATGGGAAATGGCTGTAATGTAGTATCGAACCGAAAGAACAGTCCAAGCTCAAGGGTCTAAACCTAGTGGATTTATCGTTTGGTAGGCTATCTGGCTTAGTAGCTGAATCTAGGTGCCCCTATCCTTCTAGAACTCGTGTCATCGTGTGGTCTCGAGTAGGTCTCATGCAAATTCTAACTCATTCAAGTAGACAGAAAACCACTCAGAAAGAATTTAAATTGCAAGTTACGTGCAATGGATCAAAAGCTCAAGTTGGTTTGCTAGTCGGATTCGGTCATTTTCATGCAATCAAGGCTACAAACTACAAGTGTGATTTCAAAATTCTATTCTGACCAGGCAATTTAGCATCAAAGTAAACAAGTTGGTTCTCAAGTTCTAGGTTAAGCAGTCTAAGCATCATTATGAAGGTTTGAACAACAACTTAACATCAAAAATCAAGAACTGAGCCATTCTAATGCTAGAGAGACTAGAATGGAATCACGAGGCACACATAGAACACAATCAAGGGCAATCAAGTTCATGCAAGGTTCTCTAGCATCCTACCCCACACTTAAATCGGACTGTGTCCTCACAGGACTAATTCTAGAGGTCAGAGTGAAGCAGAAGAACCTGGACCGAGATGATTGGTGTAGGGGATGAGCACGGGTCCTCGGAGCGGAGGGAATCTACCCAAGCGAAGCAAAGGGAATCTCCCAACTGCCTACAAAACAAAAACAAATAAAACATAAAAAGGAAACCGGGACAAGTGTCCCGGATCCACACAGAAAAAAGTTGGACCGAAATCTGAAAACAATAAATAAAAAGAAGACACCAGAAAAGGAATACAACCCGATCACTACTGGTCCGGTGAACCGGGAGGTGGAAAGTGGAGAAATTCGCCGAGCTGGCGTTGCCACGCCAGCTGTGCCTCATATCGCCTGTCGGCGCGGCGCATATGCTGCTGCAAAATAGTCCATCGCGCCTCTTGAGTGGCGTTGTCGGTGATGCGCCACTCCTGCAGTCGCTCGTACAACTCTCCAACATCCGCGGGGTGGTGTCGGGGCTGCTGGGGAGGCGCCTGGTGTGTAACTGGAATGTGCGGCGGCGACTGGTGCACATACCCTGCCTGATGATGTGGCGAGGGTATATAGTCTTGGAACTCTGGCGGCGGCTGGGGCTGCTCCTGCTCAGCATCATCTTCTTCCTCCGACTCGACCACAGGCTGGAGTGGAGGATCTGCTGCTACATGGGGGCTGAGGTCGAGTTCTAAGTCGTACTCAACCGCCAAGTCTCCTCCAACAGTCCTAACTCGGTGTCGTGGAATGTGCTGGCCATATTCATGGCTGATGCCGAAGGAGATGATGAGCTGCCCTATGAAGTTACCCCCAGGAGTCTACGAGGTGGCGTCCTCCTCCTGGTCTTCTGGCGGAAGATGCGAGCCAGTACCCAGCCGGGGTGTAGAGGGTAGCTCTCTCGGATGGCTCGGAGAAGCATAAGCTCCTCCTTAAGGATATGGTGGCGATCCTTGTCAGGTACATATAAAAGGGATTTACGCCAAACCATATGAATAAATTTAAAGAGAGGGAGAGAGAGCGACTTAACTGAGTTGTTCGTCCCGAGGCGATCGCCAGGCACGCCTGTCATGTGGCTCCAGAGCGCGTGGTACTCCTCGTCGTTATCATCTTTGCCCCAGCCTAGGTGATGATCGTGATAGTGCTCGTAGGGGATGCCGAGATGAGCAGCAAACTCATCGTAGGTGAGCTGCCTGTACACCCCACCAAGATAGAAGGTCACAACCTTCTGGCGCTGCTTCCTCTTGTGCTCATCCAGATCAAAGGTTGCCCAGAACTCCTAGAGGGCAATGACTGGGAACTCGGCAATGATGGTGGTCAGCTCGAGGAGACCTGCCGGTGCTAGGGCGTCATGCACATTCCGGTGGTAGTCCTCGTCGTGATCGAAGAGGGACTCCATGGAAAGAGGGCGCACGTCAGCTCCACGATTGTGCTGGATCTTCTGGAAGCACTCAAAGTAGAAGTCAGGTAGACGGGTGATAGTGCGATGGTATCCAGCCCGACGAGGTAGTGCGGGTGGAGGACCCAGAACGGCGGGTGTGACAGGGGCGGCAGCTCCTGAGCTCGAGGCGCCATCAAGTCGCGCCTTAGTCTTGCGCTCATAAGTGGTGTTCCTAAAACCAGAATGAAACCAGATTGGTCAACCAAAACCCTACCCCACACTTAGTAGAAAAACTCAATTTCACAAAGAAATGAGGGAAACTAAGTGGGGTAAGCAAAGCGGAGTAACCGGTAATCATAGACAGTAAAATACATACTTAGGAACAGCCAGAATCGGATAAGCACAATCAGAGTTCAAAAAGTCAAACCGACATTCAGAAAGTCAACATTTATAGCACAATGAACCCTAATCATGGCAAGACTATCACAACTTGGGGAATGACGGCAAAATATGATCTCAAATGGCAAGCACGATAATCTGAATGAGGAAACTTTGAAAACTTTGAAAACGAGGGTTTCGTGTGAACTGGAGCTTGTTAGAGCTCCGATTTGGCTGTTCTAGGGCTCGAATCGATCGGAATTGGGAGGGGAGTTGAACGGCGGGGTGGTCGGCATGGCGGCGGTGGCGAGAAAACGGTGGCGGAAATGGCGGCGGAAAACGGCGGCGGAAAACGGTGGCGACGGCGGTTTGAAAGAGGGGTGGCGGTCGGCGGTTTTGAAAACAAAGGGGAGAGGGTTTTGGCGTTTAAAACGAAAATGAAAGAAGGGAAGAGAGAGAGTGGTAAATCCGGATTTTAAAGGAATAGTTGGGTGATTTTCAAAATTATTTTCGGCGAAAATAAGAGGTTGTTTTCGCCGAAAATAGGAGTTAAAATGGCTCGCCGAAAACACTCAAGTTTTCGAACCGAAAAGATAGAACAGGAGACCGGGTTCGAAAATTCTAAAATGATTTCGCCGAAAATAGGGTTTTATTTTCGTCGAAAATTTTGAACTGTTCGGGTTAAAATATTTTGCAAATCTAGCCAACTTCAGAAAATCACAGTTAAATCCACAAAAATCGGAGAGACCTCAATCAACTTGCAAACGACACTACGACACGCAGACTCTACACGAAAAATAATAAATCAAACAAACTGACACTTTTGGCTCCCCTAAACCGACTCTAAAATACCAAGTTTGACACAAAATTAAAAACAGACTCCAGCCGTGGGTTGCCTCCCACGAAGCGCTCTTTTATTAACGTCCTTGAGCTGGACGATACCTGGACGGTATTAGGAGACATCCCAACTTAGATTCTCCTTAACGCTCGCGTCGGAGTTCATGAAGTACAGCTTCGGGACTTCTCCGATAAGCGTGAATCTCTTCCCATTTGCATGTAAGAGCTTGGTACGTCCATCGGGAAGATGATCGACGAACTTGAACGGTCCGAACAGTTCCCTGGAGAGGTCATCCTTCTTGAGTGTTACGATGGAAGGGATGAGGACTGTCGGTGATGAGATCCAACAATGCTGCCCTGATGCCAACCGGTACTCCTACACCCTACCAGGGTCACCAGGCAGAGATAAGGCCCTAGGACCTCACACAAGGCATAAAGAGCCTCGGATAGGCCATATTCAAGCCCTAAAGCCAAGGTACGCTCTGAAATATAAACTAAGCCCATCCCTTGCAGGTAGAAAGGCTCCACGAGATGGAATGTTATTCCAGGCCATGCTGCTGACCAAGGATCTAAACCCGAGCAAGGAAGAACAACCTCAACCTGCTCCTAGCCTGACCTCCAGGAGCCCTGAAGAAGAAGTAGGCCCTTTGAGTGACCCTCTGGAAGCATTTCTGGAGTATAGGAGGAAGAGAGCCCGAGAATACCTGGCCTGGAGAGGAGAGCTTCCAAGGAATGACCCTGAGCCGAACCATGAGAAGAATTGGAGTCCAAGGCCCCGAGATGTGACACTTAGACCGACTCAACCCCCGGAGAGCTACACCAGGAGATACTCGGAGGCCTACCTTGAAGCTTAAAGAAGAAGGCCCGAGCGAAAAGGATGAAGGTCCAAGGAGAGAACAGTCCCAAGCCCTAAACCGGCAGCCGGGCCGATCAAATGAGTTCTATGGAGCCGATCACGAAGAACATGACTTATGGACAAGGACCTCGCCACTGAAGCAGCCCGGAGCACGAAGCCTGCAACCGCCACCCGAAGCAAGCCTGGCGCCCGGCCGGTCGGGCCCACGACCGCCACCATGGCCCAATTGGCCCGAGCAGCCCAACCGTGGCCGAATTAGGGTTTCTGACCTAATTTAGGTCTTTTATTCTGCTTTAAAGACTACAACTATTATTTTATGTTTTATTCCTTTTTAGTAGGCTTATTTAGGGGTTTTAGGATTCTTTTGAAGTAGGACTCTTTATTTTATTATTATTTAGGAAGTAGTGTTTAGGGAGGAGAGCTTGTTCCCTCACCTATATAAGGAAGCCGCCGGCCACCTCTTGTACTCAGAACCCCCTTTTGATTAAATATATTTCAGAACTTATGTTCTTTTCCCTTCAAGTTAATGTGAGGAGCATTGCTTAAGGTTGACTTATCATCAAGAGCATCCATCTCTTGGCGTGGCGTCTTCGACTGGACACTTCTGGTTCCCGGCTCTTATATCACTACAAAAAAAATATAATATAGTCGCAGGCCCGGTCGAATATAGTCGCGGGCAGGCCTGCGACTAAGACCAGGTCGCCCGCGACTAAATTCGCTGCGACTAAGCTCATCATTTGTCGCAGGCAGGCCTGCGACTAAGTTAGTCGCGGGCCAATCTTTAGTCGCAGGCGGCCCGCGACTAAGTTACTCGCGGGCCGCCTGCGACTAAAGATTGGCCCGCGACTAACTTAGTCGCAGGCCTGCCCGCGGCAAATCACCTGTGGGACCCTATTTCGATTTGGCCAGCTGATTTGGTTTTTAACCAGTTTTTGTTTGTGGCCTGTTCGATTTGGTCAGCTGATTTGTGGTTTTAAACCCACAATTTCGGTCAGAATTCACATTTTTCAGGATGATCAATTTTCAAATTAAACAATTAATATATGATCATATTAGTAGTAGAAAACCAAGTATTGCATAATCAAATACTTAATTATTAGTAGAACAACAAACTAGTTTATCAAACTATAGTACAACACATCCTAACAAATGTATAAATATGACACAATATCTTAAATACAACAACATCCAAAGAAAGGAGAGGAGACGGCTACTGATCATTCCCGGGTTCTGGTTCTGGTACACGGGGGCATCCCAAGGCTGCTACAATCGACAATGAACAACTAGTTAATAATTAAGTAGTGTGAAATTATAAGTTAATTGCTAGCATAAATAAATTCACTCACTTTAAATTGATCCAGGAGGCAAGATGAGCGGGGAGGTTGTCTAGGTCAAAATCAATATCAGCGAACTGAGACTGATCGGTCGGCTGAGAGGTCTGATGATAGGTCGGCGGTTGTGGCACATAGGGCTGCATAAATAAAGTAATTACCAACCTGAATACTGGAGGACGAGTGCTAATCAAACAGAGACGTAACCGAATATCTGAAAATAACAGAAACTACAACTTAGACAACAGAATAAATATTCAACAAAATTACTACTAAATAAAAAATCGTTGGATCGTAGTGTTCTCACCTGAATACTGTTATAAATTACCGCTACTACACCGTTGCTATGGTATTTCCCCTCCAATAACAACGGGACACCAAGTTCGAATCTGATTACAAAATAAAAAATGAAATAAATTATTACAACACATAAGCTCAAATCAGTAACACTAACTAACATTATTAACCCTTACCAAGCAGAAATTAGTGATTCAATACAATGAAACTTTAAAAAGCCCCAAAAACGTGATGAACAAGTCTGCAAAATGTCAATAACAACACATATTTTAGATTCAAGACGACAAAAATGTTGAAAAATTTCACAATACACACAACAATCTGCCCCTAACAAAATCGTACATTGAAATTCTTACCAAGAACGACCTGAATCAGTCCAAATAACAGTAATCGAACGAAAATACGTCACAAATCCCTCAAATCATCGTGATAGATCGACATTAACTCCAGAACGCATAGAACAACGACAAGAAGAACAGATTAGGGATAATACTTACCAAAAACAAGTAGAAATTGGAGAGAACAGAGGAAAATCGCGCCTTGCATGTCGGAGTTGAGAGGAAAATTGAGAGAGAGTTGAGAGAATGAGCTTCTGAAGGTCCGGAGGGGGAGGTCATTCAAATTTTTAGTCGCAGGCCAAACGCTTAGTCGCAGGCGGCCCGCGACTAAATTATTGGTTTGTCGCAGGCACATTGCTTAGTCGCATGCGCCTGCGACTAAGCTTAGTCGCGGGCCCAAGCTTAGTCGCAGGCGGCCCGCGATTATAATTGATATATAGTCGCGGGCTTGGGCTTAGTCGCGGGCCGCCTGCGACTAAGTTTGTCGCGGGCCAAGCTTAGTCGCAGGCTGCCGCGACTAAGCCTTAATTTAGTCGCGGGCGCCTGCGACTAAGCTGGCTGCCCGCGACAAACTTAGTCGCAGGCTTGTTTTCTGCCTGCGACTATATGCTTTGTTCCTTGTAGTGTATAGCCGACGGGTCAAAGTACTATTCTGCCCCGGTTCCCGAAGGTTTCTACCTCGTTGCACGTTCCAACTTGCGGTGGTTAGGGTCATCTGCCCACGGTTGCAGCGGTTCACATCAGTTGGTATCAGAGCACGGTTCAAACACAAGGACCACATCTATCCCAGTCTCCAGGTTCACCTGGATTCATATCCTTTACTGCTTTCTTAGAAAATTGATTCGAAAATCTCCCTTCTATTTCAATTTTAGTTTCGAGTTATAAAAAGAAAAAGAAAAGAAAGCAAGGCCACCTTGCCACGTTATTTCCTTTCGTTGTAAGTTTATTTCTAAGAAGAGGGGATAGAAAATTTGCTTCCGTTTGCTAGTACTAACCATGGCAGACGAGAGGTTAGCCCAGATAGAAGCTCTGATGGGGAATGCTTCCCGAATCATGCAACAGTTACAGGCGAACTTCGCCCGATTAGTGGAAGAGGAGCCCCTTGCTCCAAGGCACCAGCCCCGGCCCCAGCCCTGGCACCAGCCCCGGCCCCAGCCCCGGCACCAGTACCCAGCCTCAGCGCTGTCCAACCAAGCCCCAGCGCCCCAGCGCTCAGCCCTAGACCCGGCGCTGCCCCAGACCCCATCGCCCCTGCGCTCGGCCCCAGCCCCAGCGCTGCCCCAGGCCCCAGCGCCCCAGCGCCGGCCCCAGCGCCCCAGCGCTCGACCCCAGCCCCAGCGCTACCCCAGGCCCCAGCGCCCAGCGCTCGGCCCCAGCCCCGGCGCTGCCCTAGACCCCAGCGCACCAGCGCTCGGCCGCAGCCCCAGCGCTACCCCAGGCCCCAGCGCCCCAGCGCTCGGCCCCAGCCTCGGCGCTGCCCCAGGCCTTAACACCCCAGCACACGGCCCCAGCCTCGTGCTGCCCCAGGTCCTAGCACCCCAGCGCTCGGCCCCAGCCCCAGCGCTGCCCGACCAGGCCCCGGCGCCCCAGCGCCCAATCACCGCCACCAGCGCCCGGCAGCCCAGCGCCCGAGCGCTCAGCACCGCACCCAGCGCCCAGCGCCCAGCGCCCAGCACCGTGCCCAGCACCCAGCCCCGAGCGCCAGCACGGCCCCAGCGCCCTAGCGCCCGAGCGCCCAGCACCGGCGCCCCAGCGCCCACCCACCCGAGCGCCCAGCCACGGCGCCACCAGCGCCCGAGCGCCCAGCCACGACACCACCAGCGACCGACCGGCGCCCAGCTCCCAAGCGGCCTCCTGCGCCCGACCAGCGCCCGACGCCAGACCCAGCCCCGGCGCCTCCGCGCCCTGCCCCAGCACCCGACGGCTCCCATGACCACGGCGCCGTCCTGACCGACCCCGGCCCGACACCACCTGACCCCGGCGCCGCCCTGTCCACCCCCGCTCCGACGCTGCCCGGCACGCCCTCGGCATCCCCGGCACCCCTGTGGCCGGCACTCCACTGCCCGCCGCCGCCGTCCCACTGCCCGGCCATGACGCGGCCTTGCTTGGCCCGAGCCCGTCACCACCCGACGCCCCCTCGACGCATCACTGCCCGACGTTCCGACGCGGCCCTAGCCGGCCCCGACGTGCCACTACCTGACCCTCCCAACGAGCACCTGGACGACGTTCCCGACGCGATGATGCCCGACGCTCCCGACCAGCTGACGCCCGACGGCCCCATCCACCTCGACGCATCACTGCCCGCCACCGCCGGCTGTCCACTGCCCGCCACCGCCGGCTCTCCACTGCCCACCGCCGCCGGCTTCCCACTGTCCGCCGCCGCCAACTTCTCACTGCCCGAAGCGTCACTACCCGACGCCGCCGCCGACCCACTGCCCGAACCCGCCGCTCTGCCCGACGCGGCCTGGCCAACCTCCGGCACCCCAGTGCCCCGGCCCGACGCTTCACCGCCGGTCCCCCGTGCACCCAATATTCAATGGGAGATCACCACCCGAAGGATTTTAGGAGCTGCCCCGAGTGAAGAAGATCCGGATGCTGACCCGGATGTGGAAATGAGTGAGGAACTCTCACCGAATACCTCCATGAGCCTTAACATTATTGTTGATAGTTTTTCAGGAGAGGGAGCTATGGAGACTGATGGAGGAAGCGCTGAAGGACCCGAGCCTTGGTCCGTTACTAACTCAAGTGACACTCCTAAGTCTAAAGATGCTGCTGAATCATCCCCGACCGTGGCCAACAAGATCGCTGAAGTTTGGGAGAGGGTGATGACTGCTAGAAGAGGCCCCGAGATGGATTTGAGGACAAATCCAAGGCAAGAAGAGGGGAATCATGAGATCCAACAATGCTGGCCTGATGCCAACCGGTACTCCTATACCCCACCAGGGTCACCAGGCAGAGATAAGGCCCTAGGACCTCACACAAGGCATAAAGAGCCTCGGATAGGCCATATTCAAGCCCTAAAGCCAAGGTACGCTCTGAAATATAAACTAAGCCCATCCCTTGCAGGTAGAAAGGCTCCACGAGATGGAATGTTATTCCAGGCCATGCTGCTGGCCAAGGATCTAAACCCTAGCAAGGAAGAACAACCTCAACCTGCTCCTAGCCTGACCTCCAGGAGCCCTGAAGAAGAAGTAGGCCCTTTGAGTGACCCTCTGGAAGCATTTCTGGAGTATAGGAGGAAGAGAGCCCGAGAATACCTGGCCTGGAGAGGAGAGCTTCCAAGGAATGACCTTGAGCCGAACCATGAGAAGAATTGGAGTCCAAGGCCCTGAGATGTGACACTTAGACCGACTCAACCCCCGGAGAGCTACACCAGGAGATACTCGGAGGCCTACCTGAAGCTTAAAGAAGAAGGCCCAAGCGGAAAGGATGAAGGTCCAAGGAGAGAACAGTCCCAAGCCCTAAACCGGCAGCCGGGCCGATCAAATGAGTTCTATGGAACCGATCACGAAGAACATGACTTATGGACAAGGACCTCGCCACTGAAGCAGCCCAGAGCACGAAGCCCGCAACCGCCACCCGAAGCAAGCCCGGCGCCTGGCCGGTCGGGCCCACGACCGCCACCATGGCCCAATTGGCCCGAGCAGCCCAACCGTGGCCGAATTAGGGTTTCTGACCTAATTTAGGTCTTTTATTCTGCTTTAAAGACTACAACTATTATTTTATGTTTTATTCCTTTTTAGTAGGCTTATTTAGGGGTTTTAGGATTCTTTTGAAGTAGGACTCTTTATTTTATTATTATTTAGGAAGTAGTGTTTAGGGAGGAGAGCTTGTTCCCTCACCTATATAAGGAGGCCGTCGGCCACCTCTTGTACTCAGAACCCCCTTTTGATTAAATATATTTCAGAACTTATGTTCTTTTCCCTTCAAGTTAATGTGAGGAGCATTGCTTAAGGTTGATTTATCATCAAGAGCATCCATCTCTTGGCGTGGCGTCTTCGACTGGACACTTCTGGTTCCCGGCTGTTATATAGCCGACGGGTCAAAGTACTATTCTGCCCCGGTTCCCAAAGGTTTCTACCTCGTTGCACGTTCCAACTTGCGGTGGTTAGGGTCGTCTGCCCACGGTTGCAGCGGTTCACATCAGTCGGCTTCTTCTTTTCTTTATTCTCCGGCTTGGTATCACCAGGATCGGTGATCGTCAGTATTTCCTTAGGAGATGCTTTCGGCTTCTCCTTCCATACTTGTTCCGGCGCCGGTTTCTCGGAACTAATTGGTGGTGCAGCTGGCTCGGTGGAAGACGGCGGAATTTTTGGCCTACAGACCATTTGGGTCTTCGTCTTCTTGTTCTTTCCCCGAGGTCTGCTCGGTTTAGTGTTTGGTGGCTTAGAAGAGGCTTGCAGTTCCTTCTTCTTCTTGGGCAGCTTCTGAACCGAAGTTTCTGGCTTCTTCTTAATAACCTGTTTAATATCTGCAGCAACAACTGATCTAGAGACACTGGAAGAAGCATTAGTAACGAAGTTGACCGGAGTCAACTCCACAGTTTCAACAGCTAGGCAGTGAGATTCTTCATTCCTAGAGTCATATTTCATGCCATCTTTAAGACGGGACGTTTTTTGTTTCTTTACCGACCCTTAGAGTTAAAGAGCCATTTGGAACGTTAATATTCATTCCAGTAGTAGCCATGA
Organism: Linum lewisii; assembly: GCA_034768395.1. Classification (NCBI taxonomy): domain Eukaryota; kingdom Viridiplantae; phylum Streptophyta; class Magnoliopsida; order Malpighiales; family Linaceae; genus Linum; species Linum lewisii. Next base: position 8,274,834 of record CM068302.1, on the reverse strand, counting down.
AAGGTCGACCTATGAGAATGGTAGAATCATCTGTACTAGTATCCATAATCACATAGTCAGCTAAGAACGTGAACGGACCACATTTAGTAACAACGTCTTTAATCTCTCCCTTAGGGGTTTTAAGTGATCTATCAGCAAAGACGAGTTGCATACTAGGCGGTTCAAGTTCTCCTAGGTTTAACTTTTCAAACAGGCTCATAGGCATGACATTAACAGATGCTCCTAGATCAACTAAACAACGTTCAATCTCAACATCATTGATGACCAAAGGCAAAGTAAAAGAACCAGGATCAGATAACTTAGCTGGATATGGAGAGGTAGGTTTCTTAATACGAATGTCAGGATATCCTTCCTTGTTCCCCTTCATGCCAGTCTCGATCCTTGCATTTGGCAGCAATGCACTAGGAAAAGGAGGCTTCACGATGTACGGTGTAAGAGGAGGATCATCCTCCTTAGGCGCCGGTTCCTGTTCTTCTTCTTCCTCCGAAGTTTCAGTGATCCTGCGTAAGACAGAACAAGCATCAGCAATTAAGGTTGGGAGTTTTCGAGCGGTTACCATTTTGGCTTGCTCCTTTCGCGGATTCGGCTCTGTCTGGCTTGGAAGTTGGCCAAATGGTCGACCAGATGCTAGCATGCTCGAGATGTTGTTCACGGCTTGCTCAATTCTTTGTCCAGATGCTATCTGTTCTTGATTGAGAAGAGCTTGAGCCATGAACTGACTTTCATGATCATTGAGTCTTGTGATGATCTGGCTGAGCTTCTTATCCAGGTCACTGACATTGTTCTCTCTTTGATGTTGCTGCCCTGGATAGGTATTATTAAGATATTGATTTTGGCGATTGCCAAGAGCAGTTCCATAATTACCTGGATTGCAATGCGGCAGCTGGTAGACGCCTGCCGGCGGATGGTTAGGCTTCTGATCCTGAGCTGGACCAGCCGGGCGGTTATTCTGGTTCTGGTTATGGTTGGCGCCGGCATTGTAGGGAGGTCTGTCTTGATAGTTCCCTTGCTGTCTGAAGTTACGGTAGCCAACATAACCATTCTGATTATTGACGAAGCCTTGTTGGATGAAATTTACCTCTTCGGCAGACCAGACTTCTGCCTTACCAAAATTCTGACACGGCCTCTGTTATGTGCGCAAGCTCCACACCACTCGCAATCGACAACGTAGACAGAGGCTACCGGCGGCTTGATCGGTGTGGTAGACTTCTTCAAATGCTTCTCTACCTCTGCTTTGATTGTAGCTTCGAGATCTAACTTGCTCCTTGATCCTTCAGATTGTCGTTCCCAGTTCCTCGACTTGGAAGCACAGTTTGCGAAGTGAAGAAGAGCAGCTTCAGGTGTTAGTGTAGTGCAATCCCCTTCAGCTAGAGAATTGACCCACTTGGCAGATTCTTCTCAAAGTCCTCGAGAAAAGATTTCAGCTAACTGCCTCTGCTCGAATCCATGATGAGGGCAGGTGTAGAGAAATTCTTGGAATCGATTCCAAGTATCATATAAGCTTTCTCCTTCTTTCTGGGAGAATCTGGCGATGCTGTCCTTGATGGTGGTTGTTCTGGCCGGAGGGAAGTATTCTTCAACGAAGTCCTGAGCTAGAGTATCCCAATCAGTGTAATAGCCAGGTGGTTTGCCAGTAAGCCACCTCTTAGCAGGGCCTTTCAGAGAGAACGGGAAAGCTCTCAGACAAAGAGTGTTTTTGTCGAGGTTTCCACTCTTGAAAGTGCTGCAGAGATCAAGGAAGTCTGCAAGATGAGTGCACGGATTGTCTAGGGGCCTGCCTTCAAACTGTAAATCCCTAGAGATCATAGTCAAGAATGGAATCTTGATCTCATAGTTAGGATCTCCTTCAATGCGCGGAATGGCAATGGCAGATCGAACGCTAGTCGCGCTCGGCTTGTTATAGTCTGCTAGACACTTCTGTGCAGGTGGTGGCGGCGGCGGTTGATCGCCATTTGGTGGTGGTGGTGGTAATCTATCGTCCATGGCGGGAGATGGAAGAGGTGAAAGTGACTCGGTGTATGAAGCGGATGAAGATGACGGTACGGGTGAAAATGGAGATGAGGAACTCTCCTTCACTTCCTCGATCTTGATCGGAGTGATGAATGGATTGGATCTGCCTTTCTTCAGAATCTGTGTTCGTAGAGGTGGAGCAGAACTGCCTGGTCTCTCTGCACTCTTAGCCTGTTCGGTTTGAGAGCGAGTCCAAGGACGGTGAGGCATACACCTGTAAACCTACAGATAACAAAGACAAACAAAACCAGTGTAAAATCGAAGTGGATGGAAAGGTGAAAGATGGAAAGTAGAAGAATATATTGCCAGTTCTTCTTTCGAACAATCAAAAGAAGTCCCCGGCAACGGCGCCAATTTGATGAACCGCAGTCGTTGTGATGCGTTCAAACAAATAACTAACAAAGCTAACGAGAGCTAGACAGATCGTATTCCAGTGGTCTTCTAAGATTGACTACTTTAAACTGGCAAAATACTCGAATGCAAGCAAGTTGTGCGTGGTGTGAGTTCCACGACTTCTAAATCTACGAAATGCGAAGAAATTAAAAATTTAAACTAAAGCAGATTGGGAATTAGGGTTTGAAAACAAGGATGACAGACGAACTTAGACTTTGAATCCCCCTTCGTTCCCCAGAGAATTGACAATCAACAGATCAGCGGATTTCGATTCTCATTCAATCAATTACTAAGACACCACCATAACTCCTTACCCTTAGTTTTAAGATCGGCGAACGTTCGCTCTATCCGTTCTAACTACCAAGATTAACTAGCCGCCCGGGTACGGTCGCCTCTCGCAACGACTTAATTAACTGGTGCAATTACTAATGATTAATGAGTTACTCTTGCAGTGAATTAACCCTAACTGGTTCCCACGAAAGGCACGCTCCAATTATAAGGTTAATTGTTCAATTTGATGTTCTAAAGTAAGGCGAGCGTTCGCTTCTATCCTTAGCTTAACCAGAATCTAATCTAGGTGATCAATCCAGACAAGAAACATGAACAATGAAGAACAAATCAAACATGAATGAGAAACTGATTGAATTTCGAATCTAATCACCGCCGATCCGTGACCGCTTTAAAGCCCTGGGTCACTTAGGGTTCATCTAGTCTAAGCTCTAACGAGTTTAGCTACTCATGATTATTACAAAAGAAACAAAGACAAAGAGAGAGTTCATCATCCAGAGGAAAAACAGAAAAGAATCTGAAAAACCTAATTTAGACGACTCTGACAGACTTCGATCTTCGGTAAATAACACTCCTAGCTCCGGTTCTCCGAGATGAAAGGGATGGCGTCACTATCTCTTTCCGGCTCTTCGAACTCTAACTCTTCGCTCCATAACTTGAGAGGATTCTCTGAATTCTGATCTCGAAAAGTTGTATTTTGCGAATTATGATCTATATTTTCCTTTGGGCCGCCGGGTTAAGTATTTATACTTAACCCTAATCAGTCGGATTTCTTCTAATATTTTCGCCAAAAATAGTGAATTATTTTCGCCGAAAATATACTTGTGAATGGAAGTCCTGCCGGCTGATTCTCCTGTGATTTTCGTTTCGGTCCGAAAACCCAACGGTTTCGCCGAAAAGTTCTTTGGCTGAGCATCAGTGAATTGTTCTTGCATTTTCGCCGAAAACCATAGGCCATTTTCGCCGAAAATGTAAGTGTGAGCGGGCAGACTTTTGGTTTGACTTGATCGGCTCCTTGGATCGATTCCGGTTTGATTCCTCGAGGTTCCAATGCCTTAGACACGTCCTTGGTTACTTTATTTGACGGCAAAAACCTGTGCTAACATAAAAACACTAGAAAACCATCAAATACACCCGAAACAGGCCAAGGTAACACAAATGGCACGAGATAGGGCAATCAATTGAATATTCGTTATTCTACCCTAAAAACCATGTCTTAAGCAAAGAAATGTCGCTTAAATGAGGCTGATAATCACGTCAAATCGAGTATCATCATCGATGTAGAGGATGGAAACGGAGAGCCTGGAGCGGAGTGAAGCAGCTACAAGGGTCCTACAAAACAAAAACAACAAAAAGATCAAAAGGAAACCGGGACAAGTGTCCCGGATCCACTCCATTCTAGCTAGAGCAGCTTACAAATTGGCCAGAGTTTCTACTATGGTGTTGACGTTGGCCTCCACGTTGTGAATCCTCTCTTCTCCATGGTTAATTAAAATACAACGAAAGCTACAAATTTCTCTACCCCTCTTCTTAGGATCAACCTATAATGAAAGGAAATTTAGGCAAGGTGGCCTTGCCTTTTGTTTTCTGTTTTCTTCTCTTCTTTTGTGAGTTTTCTTTTGATGGTACGATTCGCCACCAGCTTTTTCTTTGCCTTACAATATACTTCGAACAAAATTGAAAATAGATGAAATTTTCTAAGAACTTTTCTAAGAACAAAGAAATAAAGATATGAATCCAAGTAAAACCTGGAAACTGTGATAGATTGGCAGTCCTGGTGTTGAACTGAGGCTCTGATACCAAACTGATGTGAACCCTGAAGTCGGTTGTCCGAGACCCGATCACCTTCTTGGTGTGAACCACGGCTAAATTCGTTCTGAGACCTGATCACCTTTTGTTGATGCCAACCACTCTAGTTGAATCTATGTAACCAGGCGGATGCGTACTAAGACCCACTAGCACACGTAGTCTAGGAACCTTAGTTTCCAGTCGGGGGCACCACTACAGAAGGGGGAGAACTTTTGTTGATAAGCCTAACCTAAGCAATGCAACAACTCGCAAAGACTTGAGGGAAAAGAACTAAGTTCTGAATTTCATTAATCAAAGGGAATCTGCCTTACAATGAAGGCCGACGGCCTTTATTCATAGTAGAGGATCTGTGAACAAGCTCACTGAGTCCTAATTAGGCTCCAACTCAAAAATAATAAAATAAACAACTAGAGTCCTATTTAGAAAACTAAAAAGGCTAAAAAAACTCCTAAATTGTTTCTCAAAAGGAAATGTGACTCAAACACTACAAGGGAAAAATACTAAAAGATAGATGCGGAGAAACCCTAATCTGGCAAAACTAGTGGGAAACCCTAATTCGTGTCCACGACGAATTAGGTAACCGGGTACGAATTCGTGCCAGGTGCGGATTCCATGTTCACTCCAGAAGCTGATGCTAATGTCGCGTTCGCGTCCGCTCCGGCTCCAGTTTCCTTGTCCGTCACGGAGAAGGTCTTCAATCCGTCCCTCAGTTCAGCTCCGACTTGGGTGGAGATTGTTGGAGGTTTATCCAAGGGCCACAAGGTATCCAAGGACGGTGGAAGACCTCCAAAGGCCCGAGCCGTTTGTTGGCTCGGCCCAAAGCGCCTCTCTATGTCCTCCGTGCCGGGGGCTGGCGCTTGTGGCTGGCTCCACGTTGGGCCTTCTTCAAATCCAGTCAAGCCTTTTGAGTTCCTCTTGGACCAGGTCTTCAAGAAGGTCCTCAGAGGTTCTCCGAGGGCTAACCCGAGCTCAGGGCTCGTGGGAATTTCCCGAGGCCCTAGTCTAGGTCCTAGACCTGATTTGACGCCCGGGGCAGGTCCTGACTTCATGCCTTCTCTTTGTCCAGTCAAGCTTTCCAACTTCCTTCTTCGACGTTCTTCTAGGAAGGCGTCAAGGGGGTCCCAGGGCTGGCCTGTGTCCTCAGGGGCCGTAGTGATTACTCCAGGGCTTACTTCTGATCCTGGCTCCAGCCTGAGGCTCGGCTCAATGTTTGACTTCGGTGCCTTGGCTAGTACTAGTGTTTGGTGAGGCCTGACACTTATCCTAGCTTGCCTGGATGTTGGGGATGGCCTGTATTTAAACTTAGTCACATATTTATGCTTGACAAACCTCTGCATGGCCTGGTTGTGAGTCCGCCTTAGCTCCAGTCGCTTCTTGTACGGGCCTAGGCTCCTATCCCGTGTTGGTGACCCTGGTGGGGTGTAGGAATAGGCATTCTGGGCGATGCTGGATAGTTGGATCACTTCAGGACCCGACCCTTGGAACTGATGTAGGGCCGAGATCGTCCCGGCCCAGGGCCCATGCCAGGGCCGAAGGAAGGGCCGAGCTGAAGATCGATGCTGGAGCCTAACAGAGGGCCGAGACAAACTGAGGTCGAGGCTGTAACAAAACAGATGCTGCCACCAAGCCTAGGCCATAGACAGACGAGCACCGGGACGAATTAGACACGACCCCCAGACCGAGCCGGACACACGCATAGCGTTGAGCTAGACACCAGCCTAGGGCCGAAGCTAGAGCCCATGCCAGGAGCGCTTAAGGTCGAGCCACCAAATTACCCGTGCCTTTCAGAAATCCTTCAGCCACAAGGATTCCTTATCCCATCAAGATAAACCCCCTCTATTCTAAATCCTTTCAGGAGTAGGAAACACGGATGATACCTATTCCTTTGAGGACACAAAAACCTTAATCCTTTCCAAGCATGGACACGACCACCTTAGAGTTTCCTTGCCAATTTAGGACTTTGCTATTTTTATGATTTTTCTCTTTTATTTTCGGATTTTCCCTATTTTATTAGTTTCCTACTTAGGATTGGATTGTTATTCCTTTTTAGTAGTTTATTTAGGACTCTTTTCAAATTCTTTATTATTTAGGACTTAGTTTCGTGGGAGGAATAGGATGGCTTGTTCTCCATTCTCAACTATAAATAAAGGTCCATAGCCTCGATGTAATCACAACTTACAACTTACAAGATATTTCAGAATTAAATCAGAACGTCAAATCTTTGTTCCCTTTCAAGTGTTTGATCGTTGTTGCTAGGCTTAGGGTTTAGGTTTATCGTAACTTGAGGTATTCACCCTCCACTACGTGGCACCATTTGACATGGACACTTTGGGTTCCTAGCTATATACAGCTAGCGGGTCCAAGTACGCTCCGCCGGCACAAGGGTGACTCGTTATTGTTGAACATCAACTTACGGTGGTTAAGGTCGGTGCTCACGGTTGCAGATGGTTCACATCAAGCTGGGTCATGGCTGGTGCCTAGTCGGGGCTAGTCACGTCATTCTCCCCTTCTTTGAAAAGATTCGTCCTTGAATCTTCGTGGCCATAATCTTCGGCTCTGACACTCACTTCGACATCGGTCTTGACTTCTTTATTCCTGATCATCGTGGCTTGTTTGTTGGGGCAGTCGCTAGCCATGTGACCACATCCTTGGCACTTGTAACAAATGATCCCACTCGAATGATTAGTATTAACATTCGAATTCACACTAGGTGTCCAGTCATCCTTGGCTACGTTGTCGCTCCATGTATGTAATTAGGAGCTGGTTTAAATTTGCTATTTGCTTCGCCAGGTTCACCATCCTTTCATCTGTCATGATTAGTACGCACGAATAAACGCCTCACAAATCTCTCAATCTAAACAAGAACTAATCATACAAGCACTCAGATTTTTACCACTCGTGTTTTTGGGGTGAAACTATTTAGGTTTTTTTTTAGAATTTTCTGTAAAAACTAAAGGTACAAGATACACAGTCTCAAAGTTGAACCGAAGCTCTTATACCAAACTGATGTGAACGGGGCAAGCTGATTCCATAACTCGATCGCTCACCACCCGGCCAATCATAACTCACGAGCCAAGCTTTAGACTATAGGGTGGAGATCGACCAAGAGATCAATAGCTATTGAGCTAAGAATCCAAAGACGATCTTTAATACGATGAATTATAGGTGAATACACCACAAGAAAATAACACATTAGTCACAGTTTTTTGGTGCCTTTAGTCACGGTTTTAACCATGACTAAAAAATTTAGTCACAATATAAGGAACCGTGACTAAATTGATCAAATTTTGTCACGGTTTTTTTTGGAACCGTGACTAAATTTTTTAGTCACGGTTTTTTAGTAAACCATGACGCATATTAGTCACGATTTTTGAGTGAACCATGACAAATATTAGTCACGGTTTATGAGTGAACCGTGACTAATATTTGTCACGGTTCACTAAAAAAGCGTGACTAATATTAGCCACGGTTCACTCAAAAACCGTGACTAATATTTGTCACGGTTTACATGTAAACCGTGACAAATATTAGTGATCAAAATGTGATATTCCGACTTTCCAGTGACCCAATTTTCAATTTCTTAAATTATACAACCAACCCTCAACTTCTTCTGTTATACAAATCGGTCATTCCTTTTTAATTGTCAATTTAGTAATAATTAATGACCAGATCAGCAAATATCCCAAATTAGTCCACGAATTTCAACAACAACCCCTCAACATTTAGTGTTATGCTACTTGATCAATTAAATTCTCATAATTTTGCTTTGGTCCCTTAAAGTATTGTGGTTTGCAGATCAAGTCCCTCTCCTTCTCCGATCAACCACAGAGCTACGGGCGAGCTTCGATCGCCGCCGCCATCGCCAAAACTCTACACCGCCGCGAAAACTCTATGTCGCCGCTAAAACTCCTCTACCCTCCACCACCAGAAGCATATCATATCCTAATCTTCTCCCACCCCATCGACACCATCTCTGTTTGCGGCGGATTTAGGTAACGGAGTTTGGAATCAGAGGCATAGTTTGGAATCGGAGTTGAAGGATCAGCTAATTGCTTACCGCTTCTTGTGGAGATGGCCTTAACGTGCTCCTTCCTAATGGTAGAGTCGTCTTGAACCGATGATTGATTAAGGAGGGGGCTACTAGTTAGCAGGCTAAACATGTTATTCAACATGCTCTCCACTCGTTGATTGGGATTGACGACGGGGAAGAAGAAGATGAAGACGGCGGCTAGGGTTGGGACCGGTGGCTGGTTGAAAATGAGAGAGAGAGAGTAGGGTTTTTGGGAAGACGAATCAGAACCGTTGAGATTAAATCAACGGTTCACAAAATATTTGAGCAATCCGCTCAATATCTTTCAGCCAATCAGGGATCAGTATTTTAACAGCGGTCAAGTGGCCGCTGTTAAACTGTGTAATTTAACAGCGACCACTAAGCCGCTGTTAAATTTCTCATCTTTTTTAATTTAACAGCGGCCAAATTCAGGCCGCTGTTAAACTGCTGCTGTTAAATTATCTTTTTCTTTTAGTGTATTAATGGAATCGGAGGCAGAGTTTGAAATCGAAGGGAGAATGCTTTGTTGATGGAATCGAAGGCAGAGTTTGGTGGTTGAAGGCAGGTTTTGTTGATGGAATCGGAGGCAGAGGTTGGAATCGGATTTAGGGTCCTGGTTGTTGATGGTGAAGGTAGATGAGAGGAAGTGGTTGATGGCGTCGAAGGCAGAAGGAGAAAGTGGGAGATGGTGGTCGATGGTGGTTGAAGAAGAGAAGACAAGAAAGAGAAGAAGTGTAGCAGAGAGAAGAAGAAAGAGAAGAAGAGGAGGAAAAAAGGAAAGAGGGACAGCCAGATCGCTAACGTGGCAGACTAGCCAGATTGCCAGCGTGGAAAAATTAATAGTCATGGTTTTTTTAGAAACCGTGACTAAATTAGTCACGGTTTATATGAAACCGTGACCAAATTAGTCACGTTTTTTAAAAAACCGTGATTAATCAGTCACAGTTTATATGTAATCGTGACTAATTTACTCACGATTTTTAAAAACAGTGACTAATCAGTCACGGTTTCATATAAACCGTGACTGATTAGTCATGGTTTCTAAAAATCGTGACTAATCAGTCACGGTTTAATAAACCGTGACTAATGTAATATTTTCTTGTAGTGATACTCTAGCTCGATAAACCTAATTCTAGACGACAATCAATTTCATGAAAATCGTAAAGAAGGAAATTGCAAATTCATGCAAAGAAGAAAACCAAAGTTTTTGAAATTTTATTTAATCAAAGTCTTTGTTACATCGAAGGCTTAAAGCCTTTATTTATAGCCCTAGGGTTTGGCCAAGGGCTCTCCTATTCCTACTTGGAAACTAAGTCTAAAATAATAAAGAACTAAAAAAAGAGTCCTAAACAAATTACAAAAAAGGAAGAAAATCCGAAAATAAAAGAATAAAACTCCTAAAATAGCTAAGTCCTAAACCGGCAAACCCTAATTCGCGTCCAACTAGGATTACGAGACCTTGTGTGGGTAGGATTTTCTCTTTGGCCCTGATTCTGGTGGCTCGGCCCAAATCGCATCTCGCATCGGCCTGGAGCCGGTGTCTGGCTGTGGCATCCTAGGCAAATCCCACATCGACAAAGCACAAGGGAGATCCATGGGCTATGTGAAATAGTTCAACCTTAAGTGACATGACGCGTTTGTGGTGTGTAGTGGTGAGGGTTTGATCTTGAGAGGAGGAGGTCATGGGTTCGAATCCCACCAACACCAAAAAATAAATCTGTGAGGGTTGGGCCCAAAGCGGACAATATCTTGTTAGAAAAAGTTGGGATGTTACAAGTAGTATCAGAGTCTTTCCTTGTCCCTCTTGAACGATGGTGGGGAAAACCTCAACGAGGATGTTGAGTCCCTGAGTGGGGATGTATGTGACATCCTAGGAAAATCCCACAATGACAAAGCACGGGGGAGACCCATGGGCTATGTGGAATAGTTCAACTTTAACTAACATGACGCGTTTTGGGGCATAGTGGTGGGGGTTTGATCTTGAGAGGAGGAGGTCATGGGTTCGAATCCCACTGACGCCCAAAAACAAATCCATGAGGGCTGAGCCCCAAGCGGACAATATCTTGTCAGAAAAGGTTGGGATGTTACAAGTGGTATCAGAGCCTCTCCCCGTCCCTCTTGAATGATGGTGGGGCAAACCTCAACGAGGACGTTGAGTACCTGAAGGGGGTGTATGTGACATCCTAGGAAAATCCCACATCGACAAAGCACAAGGGAGATCCATGGGCTATGTGGAATAGTTCGACCTTAACTGACAGGACTCGTTTGTGGGGTGTAGTGGTAGGGGTTTGATCTTGAGAGGAGGAGGTCATGGGTTCGAATCCCACCAACACCCAAAAATAAATGCGTGAGGGTTGGGCCCAAAGCGGACAATATCTTGTCAGAAAAAGTTTGGATGTTACAAGTGGTATCAGAGCCTTTCCCCGTCCCTCTTAGACGATGATGGGGCAAATCTCAATGAGGATGTTGAGTCTCTGAGGGGGGTGTATGTGACATCCTAGGAAAATCCCACAATGACAAAGCACGGGGGAGATCCATGGGCTATGTGGAATAGTTCAACCTTAACTGACATGACGTGTTTTGGGGCGTAGTGGTGGGATATCAGAGCCTCTCCCGTCCCTCTTGAATGATGGTGGGGAAAACCTCAACGAGGACGTTGAGTCCCTGAGGGGGTGTATATGAAATCCTACGCAAATCCCACATCGGCAAAGCACAGTGGAGATCCATGGGCTATGTGGAATAGTTCAACCTTAGCTGACGTGTTTGTGGGGTGTTGATGTGCGAGATTTAACTCACAACATACAAGGTCGTATTCCACGAGGGCTCTCTCAAAAGCTAATACTCACACGGTTCATGGACGGTCTAATCATTTGAAATTGGTTTTAGTTTGAAATAAGAACAAAATAAAACATAAAGAAAACTAAACAAACAAACAAAATGGTGCAAAACAAAGATAAAGGAGGTTAACTTGGAAAGATAGCCTCATCATGCTCAAGAGGAGTAAATGCACAAACAAGCCAAACATGATCGAGGTTGCAATCGAATGACCACGCAAATCCCTTCCATAGACTCAATGCACTCTCGTCGCACTAAATCCCTATCCTAGAACCACTCAACCTAGGCTCTGGCTCTTAAGCTAAGTGACTAAGGATGCATTAAAGGTGTTTGATGAAATGCCAAGCTACAAAACCCTCTCCTATGACTCTATGACCACTAGGCTAGACACCACACTCTCATGTCAATGTCCTAACACTAAGAGAATCATCCAAAGACTAATCAAAGTTCAATTGAATGAAAAACCTAATGCACACCAAGTGTTCGATAAAATGCACAAGTGAGAAATCATGCAACTATGGTTAAATTGAGATGATCTAATCTCTTAGAACACACTCCCTTCAATCCCTAGACCTACAAACCATGTAATCTAAGCACTCTCATGCATTACATTACAAATGATAGACCAAATCAAGCCATAACACAATTTGGAATTAACAACAAGTCTAGAGACCATCTTCTTACAATCCAAGATCAATCATGGCAAATTTGTACAATCAACCTCTATCCTAGCACAACTAATCTATCAATCCAAGGAAACCTAAGAAATCAGCCACACATGGCCAAGGAAATGAAGGAAAAAGAAAGAAAGATGATCACCAAGAACACCATGGCAATCCTCCTCTTGCAAGCTCCTCTTCCAAGGTTGTGGACTTCAATCCAAGCTCCTCTACTTTGATTTGCACCTTGCTCTAGGGTTGTGGATTGGAGATGAGGAGAAAAGTATTTGAGAAGTTGAGAGAAAAGGGTTTTGAAGAAGTGTTGTTCTAAAATTAATGAATTCCCCTCCTAATTTTGCCGGCTTCACCCTTTATATACTGTGCCGGAATTGCCTGGTATTTTCGGCGAAAATTCTGTAAGATTTTCGCCGAAAATGTCTTTGAAAACCCCGAGCGGCTGCACATTCCTTCATGTATTTTCGGCGAAAACTTCTCTGAGTTTTCGCCGAAAATTTCTTCACAAATCGGAAGTCCGCCTTCTGCTTAAGGTTTTCGGTCGAGAACTTAGAGTTCTCGCCGAAAACTTCTTCAGTTGAAGGGTGCATTTTTCTCGATTTTTCAACGATCATATCTCCTCCGTCCTAGCTCCGATTGACCTCCCGTTTGATCCTACGTGCTCCTTGTCTAACATGGGAGATCCTTAGGCTAATCAAAGGTTTAAAATGCACCAAATAACATCACAACAAATTCCCCTACGACTAAGCTTTTCTTGTCCTCAAGCAAATGAATTAGAACACATCCAAGTTCACAAATGACAAGATCAGTCACATTGAGATTCAAGCAATAACAATTTGGCTTAAACTGTTCCACGAACAAACTTAACCTACACATGTAAGAACGTCAACCAAACAAGTCTAGACCTCACTAATAACTGCACACTTCAAGTAGTGGTTAATTGGGATACAGAAAAATCGACCACGACAACACCAACTCTAATCAAAAGGACTTGAACTCGGGAAATGGAACGGATAAGGCGGGGGTAGGTGGATGATGAGTGATCATGATGTGGCTATCGACTCGACTTCATCCGCTTCTAAATCCGCACTTTACAAACTCTGGCTAGGATCAAGGGCTACATTTGAGAACTCTTTTTTTTCTTTTTTTTTCTTTTTCATTTTTTTTCTTCTCTTTTTTATCTACTGCATACTAGTGCTCGATCCAACACTTCACTTAGGTGTTGAACCTGCCTAGCTCACAGCTTTTGCCTTTGCTAGTGCTCAACCCGACACTTCACTTAGGTGCCGAGCTTGCCTAGCTTTTCTTTTCTTTTGAGCATTTTCTTTCCAAATTAGCCACTTGATCCTTAGCCCCTTACAACTTCAACACAAGATTTCAAATTGGATTCCGTCTAATCTCAAGCCACAATCACGAGGGATCAAAAAGGTGAAGAAAACATGGAAAAGGGGTGAAAATTCTGATTGCCTTCATCATCTTAGACCGGTGTTATCGAGTGGTACAAAAACATACTAGAGTGATAAAATCTCTGTTCTGGCCTAGACTCATTCGATATTAGCTCTAACATGCTGGTTATAGGTTCTAAGTAGGACAGTCTAAACGTCATTATGAAAGCTTGAAGTCAATTAAACACCAAAAGTCAAGAACCGAATGATTCTACAATAGAGGAAATTGACATTCAATTAAGATCATGCAACTCATCAAAGCATAGCCTTAGATCTCTACCACAAATAATCACACCAAACCTCAAACTCCCCTACGACTAACATGAGCATTGTCCTCAATGATCAAGAGAGAGAGGGTAAGGTGGAACGAAGTTACCGCGTTGGTAGAGAGGAGCATAGAACGTAATAGTGGTGAAAGAGTTCCATGATGATCCTTGGTGAAGAGTGATCCCAATTGCTTGCCAATCTTATTCAAAAAGCTAAAACAACACAAAAACCTCAAAAAAAATTAAAAGCAGAAAATTAAAGATAACATGGGGTGCCTCCCAAGAAGCGCTTCGTTACCGTCTTAAGCTCGACGATACCTGTGTTAGGGTGCCCAACTTAGTACCTCTTTGATGTCAAGTAGCTTGATGACACTCGATTTGACGTGATTATCAGCCTCATTTAAGCGACATTTCCTTGCTTAAGACATGGTTTTTAGGGTAGATTAACGAATATTCAATCAATTTCCCTATCTCGTGCCATTTGTGTTACCTTGGCCCGTTTCGGGTCTATTTGATGGTTTTCTAGTGTTTTTATGTTAGCACAGGTTTTTGCCATCAAATAAAGTAGCCAAGGACGTGTCTAAGGCGTTGGAACCTCTAGGAATTGCACCGGAATCAATCCAAAGAGCCAATCAAGTCGAAACAATTCCTGCCCGGTTTACAAAGGAATTTTCGCCGAAAATACCCTAAGATTTTTGGCAAAAATACATGCACAAAATCACTGATGCCGACTGAAGGAAGTTTTCGGCGAAAACCCTAAGTTTTCGACCAAAAACTATTAGACCGAAAATTACAGTAGAAATCAACCGGCGGGCTCCCCATTTACACCAAGATTTTCGGCGAAAATACACTAGTATTTTTGGCAAAAATATCAGGCAAAATCCGGCTGAATTAGGGTTAAGTATAAATACTTAAACCGGCGGCCCAAAGAAGGAAATCAATCATTATTCATATTTTCACAAATCAGACTTTTGAGAGTCAGCCGACTCTAGGGTCGATAGATAGAGTTTAGAGAGTTCGAAGATCCGTGGAGAGATCGTGACGCCATCCTTCCACCTCGGAGAACTCGGAGCTTAAAGTTGAAGATCCAGGAGATTGAAGCTTCGCGGGAGTCGTCAGAATTAGGTTTTTCAGTTCTTATCTGTTCTTCCTCTATATGATGATCTTCTTTGTTGCCTTTGATTCTTCTGTTATTGTTATGAGTAGCTGAACTTGTAGAGCTTAGATTAGATGAACCCTAAGTGACCCAGGGCTTTAAAGCGGTCATGGATTGGCGGTAATTAGATTCGAAGTTCAATCAGTTTCTCTTTGCATGGTTGTTTTGTTCTTGATTGTTCATGTTTCTTTTTTGGTTGGTCACCTAGATTAGGTTTTTGCAAGCTAGGGTTAGTCGCTAGACGGTTCCCTACTTTGGCGCTTAAACCTGTCTTCCTTGATCACCTAGTTTAGATTCTTGTTAAGCTGAGGATAGAAGCGAACGCTCGCCTCTCTTTAAAACATCAATTCAACCAGTTAACCTTATAATTGGAGTGTGCCTTTCGTAGAAACCGATTAGGGTTAATCAACTGCAAGAGTAACTCATAAATCGTTAGTAATTGCACCAGTTAGTTAAGCCGTTGCGAGAGGCGACCGTACCCGGGCGGCTAGTTAATCTTGGTAGTTAGATCGGATAGAGCGAACGTTCGCCAGTCTTAAACCTAAGGGTAAGGAGTTATGGTGGTGTATAGAAACCGATTGAATTAGAATTAAAAACCGCTGATCTGTTGATTGCCAATGCTCTGGTGATCTAAGGGGAATTCGAAATCTAAGTTCGTCTATCTTCTCATTAGTCAACCTTTTACTTTTCTGTCTTTTATTTTCCTGCTTTATTAGATTAGAAGTCGTGGAACTCACACCACGCATAAAGTGTTTAAACCTGAGTAATTTGCCAGCATATTTGAGTAGTCGATTAGTAGAAACCCTGTGGAATACGATCTGCTTAGCTTTTTAGCTTTGTAGTATTTGATCACTGTTCTACAGCTCATCAAATTGGCGCCGTTGCCGGGGACTCTTCTAATTGTTTGAAAGAAGAGTTGGCAAATTATTCTTCTACCTTTCCGCCTTACCATTTATTTTCCCTCCATATTTCCATGATTTACCTGGGTAGTGCTTTTTAGTTTTGATTATGCAGGATTACAGGTGGGATGACCAGTACCAAGAGTGGTACATCAATGAAGCACCATATCCCGAAGATTATCGATAAATGCTACATCAACAACAACAACAGACGGCGAGATTTGACTCCCTCTTTGATAAGATCTCTTCAATGCTACGAGGTTACCAAGAGATACACCAACAAGAGCATCAAAGTGGCGCTAGAGATAACCAAGAGATCCTTCTACAAGTTCATGAACTTCAACAATGCTCGTCGAGAACCCAATCCGCCTTGGATAATATCTCTGCAATACTACAAGCTCGTCTCACGACGGACATCAAGCTCGAGCAACCAAATCAATTAATTGAAGAACACGCTCAGGAGATGTTCGAAGAAGAAGATGAGCCCGTCCATGACTATTATGAGCTAGAAGCATCTGATGAAGAATCCTTGGCGGTGGTGGTTGATGAAGACATAAAGCTAATCCATCCCGAAGTTGAAGCCAAAGAGGAGCACATAGAGATTGAGGAGATACCCTCACCTACACTTCCGCCGAGTCAACCTGTAGAGAAGATGGAGCTCATTGACCATGTCGCGCCGTACTACCTCTTTCCTCCTCCGGTAGGAGAATTCAAGAAGAACTGGTCATCCAACCAGAATCGCGATCTATTGGAGCACTACCGGCTGCATCACCCTTCTGAGTGCTACATGGCACTCAACCGCTGGCCTTGAAGAAGACGATTGACTTCAAAGAACTCCTAAGTTGGGGTCCCTAACAGGTACCGTCCGGCTCAAGGACGTTAAAAGAGAGCGCTTCGTGGGAGGCAACCCACGGCTGGAGTCCGTTTTTGAATTATTGAGTCAGTCTTTTTCGTCGTTCGAGTCGGTTTCGGGGAGCCAAAGTGTCAGATTTCTTTTATTTTCGTCTGTTTTAATTTTGTGTCAGGTCAAATTTTCACCGAAAACTCCTCAAATTTTTCGGCGAAAACTTTAGTTGGGTCAGAAAATTTTCGAAAACCTTTTCAAAAAGAGTGTCAAAATATTTTCAAAATTCCCTAACCGTCTTTGTTCGACTTTTATTATGTGTGGATCCGGGGCACTTGTCCCGGTATCCTTTTGATCTTTTTTGTTGTTTTTGTTTTTGTAGGAACTTGAGTAGCTACTCCGCTCCACTCCGGACTCTCCGTGTTCATCCCCTACACCGACCATCTCGTCACAGGTTCTTCGTATCTCTCTACTCTAGATTAGTTCTGTGAGGACACAGAACCGTTTAAGTGTGGGGTAGGAGTCTAGGATTATGCATGATCTTGCTTGCTATCTATGATTCTGTGGTAATGATCTTGCTTGCTATCTATGATTCTGTGGTTCAAATTTGAAATTTCTCTAGCATAGAATTGCTCAATTCTTGACTTGTGATGTTAAATTGACTTCAATTTTGAACAATGACGTCTAGACTGTTCCACTTAGAACCTGTAACCAACGTGTCGGAACTGATATTAAATGAGTCTAGGTCAGAACAGATCACAAATCACTCTTGTAGTTGAAACTTGAATCAATTAAACTGATTGACTTGTTAATAACAAAGCTCGATAACACCATTCTAAGATGATAAATGCTAGCGTCTCCCATGTTTTTCACTCCATATTTGATCACCTGTGATTGTGGCTTGAGATTAGATGGAAATCCAATTCGAAATCTTGTGTAAAAAGTTATAACTAGCTAGGATCAAATGGCTAAATTGTTAAATCAAGTAATTAAGTTGTGCAAATTAATGCTAAGTTCTTTAAAGTGCTGAAAATCAAAGCTAGGCAAGCCCGACACCTAAGTGAAGTGTTCGGGTTGAGCACTAGCATAAGCACAAATACTGTGAGCTAGGCAGGTCCAACACCTAAGTGAAGTGTTTGGTATCGAGCACTAGTATGCAATAAATCAATTGAAGGAAGAAGTTGAACTTGAAATAAATTGTTGTTTAAATCGGTCCTAGCTAGAACATGTAACGTGCAGATCTAGAAAAGGATGAAGTGGAGTCAATAGCCACATCATTTTTCCTACCTCCGCATCCACATCATGCTAGAGCTTAAAGTCTTTTTGATTAGAATTGGTGTTATCGTAGTCGGTTAATTATGATTAATTGTTTTCCCAAGAAACGTGTTTTGTTAAAACTACTACTTGAAGTGTGCAGAGATTAGTGAGATCGAAAATTTATTTGGTTGATGTTCTTGCATGTGTAGGTCACTCTTTCTACGTGGAACAGTCTAAACCAAATTGTTAGAATTGAATCTCAGTTTAATCTCGTGTCATTTGTGAATTTGAGTGTGTTCTAGTTCAGTTTGCTTGAGGACAAGCAAAAGCTTAAGTGTGGGGTATTATGATGACACTCGATTTGACGTGATTATCAGCCTCATTTAAGCGACATTTCCTTGCTTAAGACATGGTTTTTAGGGTAGAATAACGAATATTCAATCAATTGCCCTATCTCGTGCCATTTGTGTTACCTTGGCCCGTTTCGGGTCTATTTGATGGTTTTCTAGTGTTTTTATGTTAGCATAGGTTTTTGCCGTCAAATAAAGTAGCCAAGGACGTGTCTAAGGCGTTGGAACCTCGAGGAATTGCACCGGAATCAATCCAAGGAGCGAATCAAGTCGAAACAATTCCTGCCCAGTTTACAAAGGAATTTTTGCCGAAAATACCCTAAGACTTTCGGCGAAAATACATGCACAAAATCACTGATGCCGACTGAAGGAAGTTTTCGGCGAAAACCCTAAGTTTTCGACCGAAAACTATTGGACCGAAAATTGCAGGAGAAATCAACCGGCGGGCTCCCCATTTACACCAAGATTTTCGGCGAAAATTTCAGGCAAAATCCGGCTGAATTAGGGTTAAGTATAAATACTTAAACTGGCGGCCCAAAGAAGGAAATCAATCATTATTCATATTTTCACAAATCAGACTTTTGAGAGTCAGCCGACTCTAGGGTCGATAGATAGAGTTTAGAGAGTTCGAAGATCCGTGGAGAGATCGTGACGCCATCCTTCCACCTCGGAGAACTCGGAGCTTAAAGTTGAAGATCCAGGAGATTGAAGCTTCGCGGGGGTCGTCAGAATTAGGTTTTTCAGTTCTTATCTGTTCTTCCTCTGTATGATGATCTTCTTTGTTGCCTTTGATTCTTCTGTTATCGTTATGAGTAGCTGAACTTGTAGAGCTTAGATTAGATGAACCCTAAGTGACCCAGGGCTTTAAAGCGGTCATGGATTGGCGGTAATTAGATTCGAAGTTCAATCAGTTTCTCTTTGCATGGTTGTTTTGTTTTGATTGTTCATGTTTCTTTTCTGGTTGGTCACCTAGATTAGGTTTTTGCAAGCTAGGGTTAGTCGCTAGACGGTTCCCTGCTTTGGCGCTTTAACCTGTCTTCCTTGATCACCTAGTTTAGATTCTTGTTAAGCTGAGGATAGAAGCGAACGCTCGCCTCTCTTTAAAACATCAATTCAACCAGTTAACCTTATAATTGGAGTGTGCCTTTCGTAGGAACCGATTATGGTTAATCCACTGCAAGAGTAACTCATAAATCGTTAGTAATTGCACCAGTTAGTTAAGCCGTTGCGAGAGGCGACCGTACCCGGGCGGCTAGTTAATCTTGGTAGTTAGATCGGATAGAGTGAACGTTCGCCAGTCTTAAACCTAAGGGTAAGGAGTTATGGTGGTATATAGAAACCGATTGAATTAGAATTGAAAACCGCTGATCTGTTGATTGCCAATGCTCTGGTGATCTAAGGGGGATTCGAAATCTAAGTTCGTCTATCTTCTCGTTAGTCAACCTTTTACTTTTCTGTCTTTTATTTTCCTGCTTTATTAGATTAGAAGTCGTGGAACTCACACCACGCACAAAGTGTTTAAACCTGAGTAATTTGCTAACATATTTGAGTAGTCGATTAGTAGAAACCCTGTGGATTACGATCTGCTTAGCTTTTTAGCTTTGTAGTATTTGATCACTGTTCTACAGCTCATCATAGCTTCTTCCATGATGAAGCTTGAGCTCCAAGTAGCGATAGAAGCAAATGGTAGAATGACCAATGAGCTAAGCTTGAGTTCAATTGTTACCTTGCCAAGGCCTTCTACCATTGAGCTTAGGAGTTTGAGGAAGAATGTATGGAAGGGGGATGCCATCGAGCTCCGTCGTCTCCATGTTGGTGATACCACTCAAGGAGTCTTCCGGTTCAAGTAGAGGTGGCTCCACTTCCACGGTTACCTTAGGAGGGGTAGAGATGCATGTCTCCTTGGGTTCTTGGCACAAATACTTCATGATCAAGCAAGAAGATTGAAGAGCACTAACAATCTTTGGTGGGGCCACAATAGGGTGAAGTTGTTCACTTTCGTGCTCCACTCTCGGTGCCACCTCTTCTTGAATCGTCTCCAAGTCCTCTCTCACCTCCTCTAAAGGGTAATCATCCTCAAATCTCCTCGATTCTTCTATCCTCAAATCATCGTTACTTGGTGTGTCCTCTGGTAGAACATGCTCCTCAATCTCCTCCACTACCAATTCTTCTTCCGTGTCAAGCTCCTCGGATTCACAAGTGTCATCTTCATCATCATAAACATGCTCCAAATGATTGGGATGTCGCTCATTCTCAAGAATCTTCGTGACGAGCTCTATGCTTTGGGATAAACGGTTAACTCGGTTTGCATTATCCTCCGCAATTTGCAAGATCTCTAGCATGAAAGGAGGTGGAAGAGGTTTCTCATGGCTCATGAATTCCTCTTGGCACTACAAAAAAAGGGATTTAGCGTCGGTCAGACTCGCGTTATGGCGTCGGTCAGCGACCGACGCTATATTGAATAACGTCGGTCGACCGAACCGACGCCAGATGTGGTGACGTTAAATTTTAGCGTCGGTTTTTGGTCGACCGACGCTAAAATATGGGTTGACCGAATGGGTGGCTGACCAACCCAATTTTTTTGTTTTTTGTTTTCATTTTAATTTTTTATTTGTTATTTTGTTTTTATTTTTATTTTTCTAATCTGGGTTTTTTTTCCAGATTTGGGTTTTTTCCCAGATCTGGCGCACGGCGGCTGGGATGCGGTGGCTGGAGTAGGAAGTGAAGGTGGACTGCGGTGGAACGGCGGAACGGCGGCGGAGTTGTGGTGGCGGCTGGGATGCGGTGGCTGGAGAGTTTGGAGGAGGAGAGTTTGGAGGAGGAGGAGGGTGGTGGTTGGGAGAGTTTGGAGGAGGAGGAGGGTGGTGGTTGGGAGAGTTTGGAGGAGGAGGAGGAGGAGGAGGGTGGTGTTTGGGAGAGTTTCAGGAGAGAGAGGAGAGGATTGAGAGATTTGAGATTAGGGTTAGGATGAGGGTTTAAATACTTACGCGTTTTAGCGTCGGTCGATGACCGACGCTAAATGCGTGTCAGTCGACGCTATAAAACACACGTTTTAGCGTCGGTCATAACCAACGCTATTCTCTTTCTGCTGACCGACGCTAATTTAACCGCCCGGTCAGCCAAAAAATGAACCAAAACCGGATAATAGCGTCGGCTCTTTGTCCCATTTTAGCGTCGGTCGCCTATCAACCGACGCTAAAACGCGAGATCAACCACTTAGCGTCGGTTGATGACCGACCGATGCTAAATTGCTACGTTTCAACCGACGGTAATTAGCGTTTTTTTTGTAGTGTGGGGAGACTCACTTTCTTCTTCTTCCATGACTAGCACTTCCGGTTCAAAGGTGTGTCGGTGATGAGCTTCACACTTTGAGTTAAACGATCCAACCGGGCCGCATTGTCTTCTGCAATTTGCAACATCTCCTCAATTGTGGGGGAAGGTGGAGAGTGTTGTTCATACTCTAGAGCTTCCTTGATGAGCGTCACGCCTTGAGCTAAACGATTAAGTTGGTTCGCATTGTCTTCCGCAATCTTCAAAGCTTCCTCAAGCGTGCGAAGAGATGGAGGAGGTTCCTCATAGCTTACGAACTCCTCTCGAGGACGCTCACTTTCCTTCACCATTTTCAAGAGCTCCTCTAGCATAGAAGGAGGTTGAGAGGGTTGCTCATAGCTTGTGAACTCCACTTGAGGACGCTCGCTTTCTTTAACCATCTTAAAGAGCTCTTCTAGCATGGAAGGCGGTGGAGAATGTTGTTCATGACTTGTGAAATCCTCTTGATAATACTTCGGCAAGACTTGATGGTAGGGTGGAGATGAATAAGGACATTGCTCATTCCACATGGGTGTTGAAGCTTGTTGTTCTTGCCCCCACCATTGGCTATCTCCCTCACAAGTTTCTTGGTAGTAGTTGGATGAAGTAGGATGACCATAGTATGGGTTAGGAGATGGATTCCACCCTTGATAGGTACCATAACCATTACCTCCATTCCACGAGTTCATCTTACTTGCAACCTTGCTCCCATGAATTAGATAGGTGAAGAAGGGACCTACAAACACGCAAAACAAACACAACCAAGTAGTACAACAATGCGGGATAACAAAACCACAAAAACAAATAACAAAGAAGCAAAACTAAAACGGAAGGAAGTGAATAGAACGGTCCACTACTAAATGCTTTCAAAGGATTGAGAAAGTCCCCGGCAACGGCGCCAAAAACTTGATGTGCGAGATTTAACTCACAACATACAAGGTCGTATTCCACGAGGGCTCTCTCAAAAGCTAATACTCACACGTTTCATGGACGGTCTAATCATTTGAAATTGGTTTTAGTTTGAAATAAGAACAAAATAAAACATAAAGAAAACTAAACAAACAAACAAAATGGTGCAAAACAAAGATAAAGGAGGTTAACTTGGAAAGATAGCTTCATCATGCTCAAGAGGAGTAAATGCACAAACAAGCCAAACATGATCGAGGTTGCAATCGAATGACCACGCAAATCCCTTCCATAGACTCAATGCACTCTCGTCGCACTAAATCCCTATCCTAGAACCACTCAACCTAGGCTCTCGCTCTCAAGCTAAGTGACTAAGGATGCATTAAAGGTGTTTGATGAAATGCCAAGCTACAAAACCCTCTCCTATGACTCTATGACCACTAGGCTAGACACCACACTCTCATGTCAATGTCCTAACACTAAGAGAATCATCCAAAGACTAATCAAAGTTCAATTGAATGAAAAACCTAATGCACACCAAGTGTTCGATAAAATGCACAAGTGAGAAATCATGCAACTATGGTTAAATTGACATGATCTAATCTCTTAGAACACACTCCCTTCAATCCCTAGACCTACAAACCATGTAATCTAAGCACTCTCATGCATTACATTACAAATGATAGACCAAATCAAGCCATAACACAATTTGGAATTAACAACAAGTCTAGAGACCATCTTCTTACAATCCAAGATCAATCATGGCAAATTTGTACAATCAACCTCTATCCTAGCACAACTAATCTATCAATCCAAGGAAACCTAAGAAATCAGCCACACATGGCCAAGGAAATGAAGGAAAGAGAAAGAAATATGATCACCAAGAACACCATGGCAATCCTCCTCTTGCAAGCTCCTCTTCCAAGGTTGTGGACTTCAATCCAAGCTCCTCTACTTTGATTTGCACCTTGCTCTAGGGTTGTGGATTGGAGATGAGGAGAAAAGTATTTGAGAAGTTGAGAGAAAAGGGTTTTGAAGAAGTGTTGTTCTAAAATTAATGAATTCCCCTCCTAATTTTCGCCGGCTTCACCCTTTATATACTATGCCGGAATTGCCTGGTATTTTCGGCGAAAATTCTGTAAGATTTTCGCCGAAAATGTCTTGAAAACCTCGAGCGGCTGCACATTCCTTCATGTATTTTCGGCGAAAACTTCCCTGAGTTTTCGCCGAAAATTTCTTCACAGATCGGAAGTTCGCCTTCTGCTTAAGGTTTTCGATCGAGAACTTAGAGTTCTCGCCGAAAACTTTTTCAGTTGAAGGGTGCATTTTTCTCGATTTTTCAACGATCATATCTCCTCCGTCCTAGCTCCGATTGACCTCCCGTTTGATCCTACGTGCTCCTTGTCACCAGTACTTCAATGCCAAGACCTGAAAATGCAAAGAAAACAACTCTAATAGACATAGAATTGGCCTCAAAGTGGCATCCGGACAACAAAATAGCACTTTGCGTAAAACTTCAATAAAGGCATATAAATCATAGCAAAATGAGATCAAACATGGGAGATCCTTAGGCTAATCAAAGGTTTAAAATGCACCAAATAACATCACATCAGGTGTAGTGGTGGGGTTTGATCTTGAGAGGAGGAGGTCATAGGTTTGAATCACACCAACACCCAAAAACAAATTCGTGAGGACTGGGCCCAAAGCGGACAATATCTTGTTATAAAAGGTTGGGATGTTACACTGGCTCGACCCTAGGCTTGTCTAGCATCGGCCTGGGCCTGGGTCTGCGCTGGGGCCGGGGATTGGGGCTGGAGTCTGGGGTTGCGTCGGGGCCTGGGGCCTGAGGCTGGGCCGTGACTGGTGCTAGGGTTGCGGCCTGAGGCTAGGTCGTGGCTGGTGCCAGGGTTGGGGTCTGAGGCTGGGCCGGGGCTGGTCACGTCAAGTCCCTTGGGAGGAAGACCGGTTAGCACCTCGACATTCTCCAACGTGATCGTCACCTTGCCCTGAATCAAGTGGAAGGTGTTCGTCTCCGGCCGCCGCCTCTTGATAAGTGCCGTAACGAGCTCCTTACAATGCGTGGCACCAAGAACACGGTAGACCTCCTGAAGCCTGCACGCTCTAAGGAACGCCTCGTACGCTGGATACCATGTGAGCGAAGAGCTGCGCTGACGCAACTTCAATGACTTGCAAGCAGCAGGGTTACTCCACACGTAGCCAGCCCTATGCTTGTTCTCCCCCAGAGGAGGGAAGTATCCTGAGGTTGAGGGTTACATCCCTCAAGGGTCTTATCAGCAAGTACATTGTCCCATCCATTGTAATCCATCTAAACTATAGTAAATTGCTATACTAATATACAGGGTAATATGTTTATTTTTCTATAGGTACAATTGAACTACCCTAATTCACAGTGGCATGCAAAGTCAGGTTTTGTAGTCTTAAGCTATAAACATCCTATGAATAAGCTAGCATAATTAACAATGTCATACAAATAAGCTACCCCTAGTTCACAATCAAATATAAATAATGTATACAATACGTACCTGGGAAAAAGGTATGAAATGAATATCCGATGCGTGACACGAACGTCCGATGCGTAAAAAATCCTACAATGTCAATAAGATGGTGTCAATAAATAACCCCAAACATTTCTAAACTAATTCTCTACCCTAACATTCCTAAACTAATTCTCTACCTTAAACTAATTCTATGCTCCACAAAAAATAACAAAGAGAGAAGGGAGGACTTACCTTAGCTTTGGGGAGTTGAGAGAAGTGGTGTGGATGGGGTAAATGGGGAAATTCAAATTTTATAAGAGTTGCTAGGCGAATTCCCCCAATCAGCTGTTTTCCGCCCATGACCTGGGCGAATTACCCCAACAACCAGGCGAGACGGTTCCGGTCGATAGGTTGAACCAAATCTCATATACTTTGTCTGGTTCCCGGGCGAAAATACTATTTTTGTAAATAATTTAAAAATATATTTATTTGTATAAATAATTTTATTTTATTTATTTATTTTGGTGAAAATGCCAAAAATTGTAATTTAACACTTTGGATAGGAATTCGGCAACTCTTGTCTAGCGTTTTGGTCCTATAGTTTAATTTAATTTAGTTATTTATATTTTTTTGCATTTCTTTAAACTCTTTACAATACAATGCCCTCACCGAGAGATCACTTTTTCCGGTTTTGTTAATGTCTCTCCCCACCAAACGTTCTGCTACTGCTGCCCTCGCTTCTTCTTCCACCACCACTCCCTCCGCCGCCGGCTCATCTGCCACTTTGCCGCCGATGAAGAAAGCCAAATCTCAGGCCGTTTCCGCCTGCTCTCCTCTCGATTCCTCCTCCAATAAAAACGGTCTACACCACTTCACCGCTCCAAATTCTGCCGATAACGATGTCCTCTTCGACCCTTCTTCCATGGCCCTCGACGACAATACTTCGCTCGTCGATGCCGCTCCCCCTGCCGCCGCTAATTTGTCTCGCAAGAAGGCCACACTTCCTCAGCCGGCCAAGAAGCTCGTCATCAAGCTCAATAAAGGTACCAATTGTGATCTCTTTACTTTCTCTGCATTTGGAAACCTTCAAGTAGGTGCTCCCCTCCTTCAGTGTAAAATCAATCAGGTTTTCTTGCCCCTCTCGTTTGGGGTGGTGGTGCTGGTGGTGGTTGTAGTTGAATTAGCTGATTGGTTGTGGTTGGACCCGAGAATTGATTGTTGAGTCGCAGATAACTTCTTTCTTCTATGGATCCGAGCTGGCCGTAGGTTTTCCTTTCTACCGATATTGTTAAGGCAGTCGTAGGGTCATGTACCATTCATTCGTTTGGGCTTACTACTCAGTGTATTCAGCATGATCTAATTTTCTGTTCACTTAGGGTTTTGTTGAAATGTGCAATTTCGCATCGTTTGGGACAGCCCACTGCTAGGTTTTATCTACTTTTCCATGCATGAGACTAGTTTCTGGGTCCATAGTATAGCTATGCTAAGGCAAGTATCCTCAGGCAAGCAGTGTTTTTGTCCGTTCCCTTTCGATCTTGTTGTGATAGAGCTTGGGACATAACATATTTTATTGTTGTATTCAATTTCTGAAATGATTCATCTAGCTTGAGGTAGTGCTGTCTTCATGTCAATTTCTCATGTTTTCCATTCATTTATGACCATTAGCTCGTAGTTAGGGTAGCTTTGTTTTCTTAGTCTCGATTCACTATGTTTTTTCACAGTCGTATTGCACACCTATTGAACATTTAAGTGTGGTCCGTTTACTCTGCTTGCTGTCCATTGTCCAAGTAACTTGTTTTAACATATGGGACTTTTGGTTTGGGAAATTTCTTATGTTTTACATTCTATAATACAAATCGCTGGTCATGAATTTTGGAGGCAAATAGCCTCATTTTCTTTCTAATTCATATCCTCATGTTTGATCTTCCCGTATATCTGTCATATGAAGCTAAACCTACATTGCCCTCTGACTTCGAGGAGAACACATGGGCAAAGCTGCAGTCAGCAATTAAAGCGATATTCTTAAAGCAACGAGATTCTTGTGAACTGGAGAAGCTTTATCAGGCATAGTATCCAACATTCTTCTTATGTTATCATTGAAAGATAATCTGTCTATGTGCAAACCCTTTTCTAATCAAGGCCAATCACATATGTCCACTCACAGGCTGTCAATGATCTTTGTCTCCACAAGATGGGGGGAAGTCTATATCAGCGCATAGAAAAGGAGTGTGAAGCGCACATCTCTGCAGCATTACGATCCTTGGTTGGCCAAAGCCCAGATTTGTTGGTCTTCTTGTCACTTGTTGAGAGATGCTGGCGGGACTTTTGTGACCAGATGTTAATGATTAGGGGCATTGCATTGTATTTAGATAGAACATACGTTAAACAAACCCCTAGTGTGCGTTCCCTATGGGACATGGGCTTGCAACTTTTCCGGCGACATCTTTCATCAGCTCCTGAAGTTGAGCACAAAACAGTAACCGGTCTTCTGCAGATGATTGAAAGAGAACGGTACTTCAAATTCTTAATGCCATGTGTTGTGATATGGACAATTATATGTAGCATAGCTGAGTGCATGGAAGTTGAATATTTTTTTTCCTGCATTGATTCCAATGTACATGGTTTCTATTTGGTTGTGAATTAGTCTTTTATTTCCATAGAATTCTTCTGGTTAGAATCCACCAGAATAAAAGGAGCAGCTGCTGAAGATGGTTTTATTATTTGAAATCAAAGAAATTGCAATGATATTAGGGGAATGTCATATTTTTGAGGTTTTAAAGTGGTTGAAATGGATTCCTTGCACCTTTGGTTCTGAAACTTAAGTTCACATGGAAGATATGCTATCTTTAATAATTGGTGTTGATGTTTGTCCGCTAACTTCTAGTTTCGGAATTCATTTTCGGTGAGAACTTTGGATTTGTGTTTACGCATACCTTTTTGATTTGTCAGATTAGGTGAAGCAGTTGATAGGACTCTCCTCAACCATATTTTGAAGATGTTTACAGCTCTTGGAATATATACAGAAAGCTTCGAAAGACCATTCCTTGAAGGCACATCCGAATTTTATGCTGCCGAAGGAATGAAATACATGCAGCAGTCAGATGTTCCAGATTATTTGAAGCACGTGGAGGTACTTCTTTCCTTTTCCATTCTGTGCAATGCTCTGAGCTATTGTGACTTTAACAGGTTCATTATGAGCTGCGCGTACTTGCAGGTAAGGTTGCATGAGGAACATGAAAGATGCTTACTTTACCTAGATGCAAGCACCCGGAAGCCTCTAATAGCTACCGCAGAGAGACAGCTTCTTGAGCGCCATATATCAGCAATTCTCGATAAGGTTTCTATATTGGAAGTTATGTGTCTTATACGTGCAAGTAACCGTTCTGCTATCAGTGACTAATGTCTCTTAAGTTTCCAGGGGTTCACAATGCTAATGGATGGTCACAGGATTGAAGACCTCCAGAGGATGTACTCTTTGTTCTTAAGGGTCAATGCCCTTGAATCATTGCGTCAGGCCCTTAGTTCATATGTTAGGAGAACTGGGCAGGGTATTGTTATGGACGAAGAGAAGGACAAGGATATGGTTCCATCTTTACTAGAATTTAAGGCCTCTCTTGACACAATATTGGAAGAAAGCTTTGGCAAGAATGAAGCATTTTGCAATACCATTAAGGAAGCCTTTGAGCATTTGATTAATCTTCGTCAGGTCGTGTGCCTTTCTTTTTCCCTTGCCCATGCTGATTTTAGGCTATCAGTAGTAACTATTAAAAGCTGACTAATTCTATTCCATATTCAGCTATGTGGTTAACTTTAACTGTATAGTACATGATGTAAACCCGATTTCCTAACTTACAATCCTATGTGTATTCCTGCAGAAC
Organism: Linum lewisii; assembly: GCA_034768395.1. Classification (NCBI taxonomy): domain Eukaryota; kingdom Viridiplantae; phylum Streptophyta; class Magnoliopsida; order Malpighiales; family Linaceae; genus Linum; species Linum lewisii. The sequence goes on along the minus strand of CM068302.1, from coordinate 8,245,966 downwards.
CGGCCTGCTGAGCTAATTGCTAAGTTTTTGGATGAGAAACTTCGTGCTGGGAATAAGGGTACTTCTGAAGAGGAGTTGGAGGGCACACTTGACAAAGTCTTAGTTTTGTTTAGGTTCATCCAGGTAATTATCACTGTTGAGTTTTGGTTTGGTAAATGCTGGTGAAAAAGATATGGTACAATATAGCTCTATAAGGTTCTTTCTTTACCAACGTGTTTTCATATTTGTTGATATATCTCATCATTAAGCTATGTTCATCTGTCAATAATATGCAGGGAAAGGATGTGTTTGAGGCATTTTACAAGAAGGATCTTGCAAAAAGATTATTGTTGGGTAAAAGTGCTTCTATTGATGCAGAGAAGTCTATGATATCTAAGGTTGATTATGAGACCTTTTTTCAGCCATTTGTCATTCAATCTTCACCTTTCATTGATGATATTAACAATCTTCACTCATTACTGCAGCTCAAAACTGAGTGTGGCAGCCAATTTACAAATAAGCTAGAAGGAATGTTCAAGGTATGCACATTGGATTAAGCTGCCAAATAGGAATTATAGTTTCGTGAAGTTCGTGTCAGAATATTTTGGCTATTTGATGTATATAATAGCATGTCTTCCCAGATTCATTGATGTACACCAAGTTTCTTGAAGTTTGTATGTGTATAGGAAATAGAAGACAGTATACTGCTCATTTTCCAAACTTGATACCCTGAGCTTCCTTCCTTTGGCCTCTCATTCTAGTTAACAGGTTGACTTGCTCACATGATAACGTCAAGCAAATAACTAGCAAGGCGATATGTGATCCTCTATTGAATTTGCAGGACATTGAATTATCCAAGGAAATCAACGAGTCTTTCAAACAGTCCTCTCAAGCAAGGACAAAACTTCCATCCGGAATCGAGATGAGCGTCCATGTGTTGACAACTGGGTAGGTTCGATCATGTCTCGGTGGAACATAGGCCTGCTACTACTTGCCTTGTTTTTTTCCAATGTACTACTTGATTTATTACTTATCATCTTGGTTGATGCAGTTACTGGCCCACTTACCCACCAATGGATGTCAGGCTTCCTCATGAGCTGAATGTCTACCAGGTTGGTAGAGGATCTGCATGCGGGACTGTTTAATGTTAAAGGGTCTATTCACTGTGAGAAGTGTGATTTTGGATGGTTCTAATTCTTTAATGGTGCAGGATATTTTCAAGGAATTTTACTTGAGCAAACATAGTGGAAGGCGGTTAATGTGGCAGAATTCACTGGGACATTGTGTTTTGAAAGCCGAGTTTCCAAAGGGTAAAAAGGAGCTTGCAGTGTCCCTATTCCAGGTCGTTACAATGGGTTTTCTTTTACCATTTTATTGATACCAGAAGGCAAGCAAGAAAATTCACCTGATACATTTTGTGCTTTGAGTTACAGACTGTTGTATTGATGCTGTTCAATGATGCACAAAAGCTCAGTTTCGAAGATATCAAGGATGCTACTGGCATTGAGGACAAAGAATTAAGGCGGACACTGCAATCCCTTGCATGTGGAAAAGTTCGGGTTCTTCTAAAGGTGAGTTGGCAGAAAAGCACTGATTTTTCTATTTTCAATAGTCTAAATTGGTTTTAACAAGGTACGTTTTTATCAGATGCCCAAGGGACGGGATGTTGAGGATGGTGACTCATTTGCTTTCAATGATGGGTTTACTGCTCCGCTTTACCGCATCAAGGCAGAAACATCTACTGAATTTTTTTCGCAGCATTTAATATTGTTATTATTATAGTATTGATGAATGGTGACTGAGCATGAGTTATTGAGGATGCAGGTGAATGCTATCCAGATGAAGGAAACGGTGGAGGAGAACACAAGCACCACTGAGAGAGTATTTCAGGATCGTCAATACCAGGTTTGCCTTTGGATAAAATAAATGATGCTATCATCCTTAAATGAGTTAGTGTACTGAGATTGTGGTGAATGATGTAGGTGGATGCTGCAATTGTTCGGATAATGAAAACAAGGAAGGTGCTAAGCCACACGCTCCTTATCACCGAGCTATTCCAGCAGGTATTTCTTCTTCTTATTGAAATAAATGGGGTCTTGTTGTTCCTTGAATGTACGTTGGATAATGTGAGTGGGGGGTGTTGTTATTACAGCTGAAATTTCCAATAAAGCCGGCAGACTTGAAGAAGAGAATAGAGAGCCTGATCGACAGGGAGTACTTAGAGAGGGACAAGAACAATCCTCAAATTTACAATTACTTGGCCTGATGTTTCTTGTTTTTACTTACTTTGTTGTTAAATTAAATTACAAAAAACAACAACAACAACATCACTCTTTTCTTTTGTTATGATTTCGTTTTTTTTTTTTTTGTTCTTGTAAATGAATGACGGGCGAGAGGGCGGGTAGAAGTTTTCGTCTTCGCCCATAGAGGCGGGGACATTGAAGTCGCAGTCAGATTATTGTACAGTAGTAGGATTGTGTCTCTCTTCCTTTTTTTATCCTCTCTTTTCTATATGATTATTCTGTTATTATAAAACTAGGTATTGTGGTCGCGTGATGCTGCGACGTGCGAAATAATTGATAAATTTAGTGTACAGCCGTTGGCTTAATAGTAATGTCATGTTCGACCACAATATGGATGTTCGATGTTGATTGCACTCGAGAAACTGCAACATAAAGCTGACCATGGTTGAACACAAGAGATGACAGATAAAGGCTAACTTGGTCTAGGGTCTGATCCTGACTTTTATTAAGCGTCATTGCATAACATATACGAATTGGATACTGGTGTAGGCGTAGTGTGAATGACCAATTTGGATCTGTCATATCAAGTACTATTCGTGGTATAACAGCAACAGTTCCTTCATATGTGCCTCTAATGATCAGACCACGTAGAACATTATTTGCAAGATGTGTTAACAAAATGCGTGTTCCATTGCACAATCCAGCTGAAAGATTTAAGTTGTGACGGAGCATCACTATTGCATACGGCTTGAAACGTAGTTGATGCTCAGGCATCCCGTTGAAACTCTGTGGGATACTGTAGTTCCAGTGCAGCTTGATTTGGTCCAGGTGTTGTCAGTGTGTCAGAACTAAGATATATCTTTTCTTCCACTGGGAGTTGTGTCAACACATAATCATTTATTGCAGTTACCACAAAGTTTTTTGGTGTGATAATTGCTCTGCTGCGTATGTATGTAACACTTTGATATTGTGTTTCAATGTTTGGGTACACTCGGTTCACAAGAGTCCCAATAGGATTTGGAGAGCGAGGCATAATGAAACAACTTGGAACTTGTATCCAATCGGCATTAGCATGGCCCGTTGGTTTGGATTTGGGTTGATAACCATCCTCAACAGCTAGGACCCATTTTGGAAACGTTAGCCCAGCAAATTGTGTTGATGTGTTGATGATTGCGTTGTTTATTTGCATATTAGCATCTAGTCTCAACAATGTGCAGTAGTTCCAAAGATAAGACTAGTGAAGCTAGCTCCAACGTTGTCCTCCCAACTACCATTTTTAATAACAGGCAATGTCTGATGGAAATCACCACCTAGGAGAATTGTTTTTCCCCCAAAGGGCCTATAGTTGGGCCCGTCAGTTGGCATATCCATAATGTCACAAGTGTACAATCCATTGTCTCAAAAGATAAGCGTTGCACTATTGGTGCTTCATCCCATACAATTAGGGATGCCTGTTGCATAAGTCGTGCAAGCGTCGTGCCCTTCTTAATGACACATGTTGACGCATAATCAACCTCAATTGAAATTTTGAAGCGGGAATGTGCGGTAACTCCACCAGGTAGCACGTAGTTGCTATACCAGATGAAGCAACAACCAGAGCAATGTGGCCTTGACTACGAAGTTCAGACACAATACAATTATATAAATATGTTTTCCCTGTTCCGTTGTGGCCATAGAGGAAGAAACAATTGTTTGAGGTGTTGTTGTGTGATGCCAAAACCGCATCGTGGACCAAGCGTTGGCAAGGGTTCAGGGATGCATGAAGTTGACAATCATGTTTCCATTAGCACGGTCATAATCTAATTGTTGCGAAATTAATTCATCTATCTGATCAGTCGATGAAATGTTTGTGTAGTAAGCATACGCATAGTAAAATACATCCCAGAACATGGTGGCACGGAAGCAACCCTAGTGAATAATCAAATACTTTTTTTTCGAAGAGTGCAACTGAGAAGAACATTGTTTATCCCATACGAACCCGTGTGTTATATTTGAGTAAGCATACTTTGGGCATCGTGCCAAGCGTTGATAATCTAAGTGCAATTGTTCCCTTAAATTTATGTGCGTAATTATCTATGATCAGTCGTGTGTTGTGAGCACATAATCTCCAGATGGTGACGACACTTGAATACACTTTTTTGAGTCATAACATGTTATCATAGGTTTTTTTGGTAGCTTTTGTTGATATCTATTGTAACCACTCTGTAATGTCTTCAATAGGTCTGTTGATTCGGTATGATTTCGCTCTTCATAAGTAATCATATGTTCATTAGGTAAGTTAAAGCATAATCGAAAAAATAGCTGGAGAGCACTCATGGATAGGGAACTTGAATAGGCGCCATACCGCTTCGTATGAAGATATTGAACGACAATCAAGGTAGTATGAGATCTCATCGATCGGAGGTTCAGATGTTGTCGTTATTGACGACACCGAAGTAGAAATGCGCTCTGCAACCACCTCAGAGCGATTAGGTCCTTTCATAATGTACTTGAATAAATATTTTGTAACTGCAACATAACCAACTGGATCAGTAGTTTGGTCAAAAAGTTCTGCTGAGATCTTTTTGTCAACCTTGGCAGAGGTTGTCATTTTACTTGGCTCAACTAACCACATGATCATGTGGATGTGTGGCAGGCCACGATTTTGGAATTCCACAATCTGCATGCCTGGAAGAAAACAATGTGTGACATGTTATTGTTCAAATTATTTATGAAATTTTTGCTAGCCCATAAGGATAGAAGTGCCAAAACAACAACTAACTTGCTATGCAGCGATCGAAATATTATTTTTTCATCAAGTCTTCTTTAAGCATTGCGAGCCGCATTCAGAAAACGCTTGCGACTATCATAGGCTTATCTTCGCTATGTGTACCGCCTTCATCCTTGAACGCATTAATTATCTTTGGCCATTGCGCATTGCACATGAATGTTATGAAGAGGTCAAGATTTCCATGATACCACTGGCATAACATCATTGTAAAGTTGTTGCATGACGGACACTCCCTGAAAAAGTGCAACATCCTCAATATAGGTAGAATATGTAATATGTTGTTCCAAATTAGCACTATTTAAAATTAAACAATAAAAGTTAAATGTTTATTCGTGAATGATGATGGGTTGATAATTCATCCAAAATTGTGTGAATGAAGGTCACCTCTATTGAGAGCATCGTTCAAACCTTTGCATATGTTTGAACATAGTTTTTGCTGGTCTAAATGTAGGTATGTAAATCGATTTTGTTCAATAGTTGTAAATGCATCTATGCAGAAGTGTTGTAGTGCCTTGCCTGATCTAATCAAGGTTTTACCTTCATTTGGCCTATATTGAAGATGGTAGCAGTAGTATTCTCACTAGGTAATATATTACCTTTTTTGCATGGGGGCAATATACATTGGATTGTAGCGAATTTTAGTGTGGAAACCATCACTTCCATAGGGAAATAGTAGCGGGAGCCGGGAAGTGTAGAGAGTCAAATAGAGGGTTTAAACTTGTAATACGACATAACCCTGAGACATGATTGTTGATAATTATGTCACGATCATCTTGGTTTGGTTCGAAATTGCCTGGTACCAGACCTGCCAGTTCGACTCTTGTAGACCATTCATACATCCTACCGCGCTCTACACGAGTTCCACTGATTCGAAGCTGAAGGTTTTGGTTACTTGGTTCCTGAAGAGCATCACAGACTTTGCGAAAGCTTTGTGCGAGGACATTATTCTCATCTAACGTTGCTTGTAGATTGGCCATTAATTGTGCATCCAAGTTTCGACTGCCACTTGATACGTTTAGTAGTCGATCATTGACCTCTGAGGTTGGATAGAAAACATATAGTTGCATATAGCGTGGGCGTTGTCCCTCAGGAGGGAGTAGTGAACCCATGTAATGATAGTTTTCTTCACATAAGACTAAACAGTACGAACCTCGAGAACGTAGTAATCGTGGATCTAGCTTTGCGCCAAAGGATGTCTAGGAGAAAGCAGCGTTGTATGAGCGTATGTTGGCATGATAGTGTTTTGAGCGTGCATCACCATCTACCGCAAGAAAACTGTCCAACAATGGTGGTGTTGTGGCTAACTTTGGGACATCAACTTTTTCAAGTTGTCAACATGAAGGGTATTGTGGATTAGTTCTTCGTCTTGCTTGTTTGAGCGCTTCAGCTAGCCAAAAATAAGTACCACAATATATACACTCCAATGTTGGTAGTCCCAAGTCCATCACTGTTTCTAAGGAGTCCATGCATGTACCAGATCGATTCCTTTTTTTTTTCGTGTTGCGAAGGTGTTGGAACACAGAGATTCTGTATATTATTACTATCCTCATTGGTTGATTTATGGATGCCTTGCGAAGTAAGTGTGGTGAGGCTACTATCAATATTCACCGTTCTCTTTGAAATTAAATATGTGTGTTGTGAAATTGTTGAATCTCTCATTAATGGTAACAACCGACATTGCTTTTTAATTTGGGATTTTCGCTGCTTTGGTGTCGTAGGGGAAATGTGTTGCCATCTTTGTGGTAAAAAACTAAACTAACATATAAATATACACATTAGACATGAAATGATAATTTCTTGGCATCTAAGAATAGTTTCAATACAAAGGGAAAAGTAATGTAAATAAATTATTTTGTGTGCATACAAAGGGTTCTTTTGTTGTATACATTATTGATAATATGAACTTAAGAAAATGTTTAACTTAAGATGGAAAGTTTGATAAAATTACACGTAGAGTTACTGACTAGAAAGCGAAGAAGCTCTCTTATGCCGGAAAGTTGCAGCTTATTGAATCAGTTATTGGGGGACTCTGCAATATTGGATGTCTAACTTTATATTACCTTCCTCTCTCATTAAAGATGTTGAGAAGATATGCAGTAGTTTCCTATGGGGTTTTGATATTGGCCAAGGGCGTGCCAAGGTAGCTTGGGCTACTGTTGCTTTGCCAAAGCAGGAGGGTGGTTTAGGTATAAAGGATTTTCGAACTTGGAATTCAACCAACATAGTTCGTCACATTGGAACATTCTAACTAAGGCTGGGTCGTTATGGATTACATGGCTGAATGTGTATAAGTTGAAGGGTAAGAGCATTTGTGATGTAGCTTCTATCTATGGCTCTTGGCATTGGCGCAAGTTATTGAAGATGCGGGATGTCATCAAGCCACTGATAGGAGTTGATGCTGATGGGGACATTTTATGGGATGGCAGTGTTATGCTTAAATTTAGGCTAACTACTATTTGGCAAACGTGGAGACCTAAACTTGGCGAGGTGGACTGGTATGACTTGGTGTGGTCGGGTTTTATTATTATAAGGCGTTCAGTAGTTGCCTGGCTTGTTGTTAACAATCTAATAATAACCAGAGACAAAATCAAATGATGGGACTACAATATTGATGATAGCTGTCTGCTATGCAGTTTGGAGCCTAAGACTAGGGAACATCTGTTTTCAGCGTGTGACTATACTCAGCAGGTGTTGGTAGTAGTCATGCCTGAGCTGACTAGTATGAGGGCTCTATGTTGGGTGCTGCCTCGACTTGGAGAGGGGGAGATGTAAGACATAAGGTCAAAAGACTCCTTTGGAGAATTATGGTGAGATGTTTATGGATTGAAAGATGCAATAGAGGCTTCCGTAACCCTTCAATTGATGCAGGCTATCTTGGAGAGCAAATTAAGGAGGAGATGAGGATATTTGCAAAAGGACACAAGGATGAGCTTAGTATAATCAGTAGTATGTAATAGGGTTTTTTTCCTTGTTGTTTGATTAATTATATTGTACAGGGATTCCTTGCTTTTGATGAATATAAATCAGCTCAATTCATCAAAAAAAAGTTTGTACCCAATTAATTATGTCGTTTTCACCCAAAAGACATTTCCTAAAACTAAACTAATATATTTTAAATCTATCAAATTAATTAGTAAAGTGTGAACTCCAAAAATGTAAAACTTAGGGATTAATTTGGGGTTTTCACCTAAATAAATAAATAAAATTAACTATGTACCTAAATAAATACCGTTGGAAACTATTGATATTTGTAGGTATAAACACCCATACCCCAAGCGATATCGCCCAGGCCCCAGGCGATATCGCCTGAACATTGGCCATTTTCCGACCCGTGACTCTGATAGTGGTCAGGAATCTAATCAGGGAATCGTTTCAGAGTCACAGGTGGCTTTTACAGGGGCTGGGGCGATATCGCCTAGGGCCTGGGCGATATCGCCTAGGCCTGGGGCGTTTATACCTACAAATATCAATAGTTTCCAACGATATTTATTTAGGTTAATAGTTAATTTTTTTTATTTATTTTAGTGAAAAGCCCGATTAATTTCACAACAATCTCGATTTTAGTTTACTTACTTGGTCGTAATTATATGTATATTTTAGTTCAATGATAACTCACAAGTATGTATTTGGATATTTATATTATGTGTAATGGATTTATCATGGATCATGTATTCTATAGTGTCAACTCTTTAAAGATGTTATATTTACAAAGTATTGAATTTATATTATTAATTTATAATATTTTTTATGAACGACTTTTGTTTTTTCATTCATCAAAATGAACTATTCCCCAAAAAAGAGAGGAATAGAAGCATGAATTACAACCATCCAACAACAAGAGGGAACTAAAGAAAACCTTGGACTAAAAACCTCTAGAATAAAAACTATATACCAAGTGAGGACAGCTGTCTCTTAATGATCACAGCAAGGTCAAATGCTCCAATAGGTAACGAACCATGGGATCTTCGACATCTTTCCCTCCAAACATGGTAGTGAACAACCCTCCAATTAATTTATAATTTTAGTTAAATTTGATAAGAGTTTTGGTTAGTTACAGGTAACTATAACGAAATCTAAATTGGTGATTTCGGTTTCAGACAACCAAAATATATTTGGTTTAGATTGCGGCTAGTTATTTTTTGCGTCTTTTGTTTCGATTAACTGAACACTTGGGTGAGGCGCCGATCTGCAATTTCATAATGGAGAAAATATCGGCTATTTGAGGAAGACGAAGAAAAATGATCATGGTGGGTAATCGTTGGCATCGTCACTATAAACTCTGCGTATGTATAGAGAGGTTTGGTCTGAAAATATAAACGTGGGAAGATGGCACTTGACCATTCACACTGAAGCACCATATGATGCCCGTTTCCAACGCCACAACACCAACATTAAAGATAGGCAGTATATGTGTATAGGTGAATGGTGTGTGAAGACGAAATAAGTGCAATACCTACTAAATCGCAGAAGTTTGGCGAACATGAGCTCAGCCCCAAAATCGCCACTTATAGTGCGATTTTCTCTGAAAATCGCACTAAGTGGCGATTTTGGCTGACAAAGCAGCCCAAATCGCCACTTATCTGGCGATTTCAGATGAAAATCGCCATTTAAGTGGCGATTTTATGCTGCTTTGTCAGACAAAAATCGCCACTTAAGTGGCATTTTCACAACATTTGTCTGACACTTTTGTTTCAAATATAGTAAATAAGCATTTTGGTCTTTCTACTTTGTCAACTTAACAAAAGCCCCTTATTGTATAACCGATTTTTATCTCTCATACTTATAGTGATCCTTTTATAGTTGAAATGGAAGGATCCAAAATACAAATGGTCAACGTATGAGAGATAAAAATGGCGTTATACAATAGGGCTATTTGTTAGTTCATAAAGTAGAAAGGGCAAAATGCTATTTTACTATACTTTAAATAAAAGTCACAGCACACTTATTTCAATATACTAAAATAGCATTTTGGTCCTTATACTTGTACTTAACAAATAGCCCCTTATTGTATAAACCGTATTTTTATTCTCGAATCCTTGACCAATTTTTTGGATCCTTCCATTTCAACTAGAAGAGGATCAACTTAAGTATGAAACAAAATGCGTTTATACATAAGGGCTGATTGTATGTTGACAAATAGAAAGACCAAAATGCTATTTTACTATTTTGAAATAAAAGTGTCAGACAAAGTGTTGTGAAAATCGCACTAAAGTGGCGATTTTTGTCTGACAAAGTCAGCATAAAATCGCCACTTATAATGGCGATTTTTCATGCTGAATCGCAGTATAAGTGATTTTGGGGCTGCTTTTGTCAGCCAAAATCGCCATTTTACAGTGGCGATTTTCAGAGTAAAATCGCCACTATAAGTGGCGATTTTGGGCCTGAGCTCTGGTCCTTGCCAACATTCTGCGATTTTATGCTAATCGCCACTTAATTTGGCGATTACGACGTCCAGTCAGCATAACAAGCCTACTTTGGGAATTACTGTAGAACGAGCCTATTTTGGGATTGAATTTTGGGCCCAAGCCTATTTTTGGAAAAATCCCTATAAACTTGCCGTATGTATAAAAGGTTTGGTCTAAATAAAGTGGGAAAATGGGGGACTTAGACCATTCACAGCTTGAAGCACCACATGATGCCACGTATCCAACCAGCCACAACACCAACATTAAATAGGATGAGGCAGTATATGGTGTAATAGGTGTAATGGTGGTGGTGAAGACGAAGAAATGCAATACCTACTGTAATTAGAAGGAGCCAATGAAAAATGGAGTCTATCAACATGAAGCTGACGTAAATTAAAAAATGGCTCAGGGTAGCATTCGGGAACGATGTGCATAATTTGTTACGCACTGCGACCTGACCGAATCAATGGGTGCAAATATTAATAATGTATGTTTGAGCCTGATAACATGTCTAATTGAATGGAAAAATCCTTGAATGTGTGCAATCAAGAACAGTTAACTACATACATTTTTAATTCAGAGTGAAGAATAGTTAATATACTGAGCAGCATAGAGTTGTCAAAGTGACTCTTAACTATCTGAATGACTCTTATCTATTGACCTAATATGAGAAAAATATAACCAATGGACCTCATCTTTATAAGAGGCATGTTAGACATGGATGTCCACTCTCATAACACGTTTCTTAATAGATGGTCCAGACTTGACAACATATGAATGTGATTCTCACTAAAATGGAAATATATATTTAAGTGTCGTATAAACGGAATTAAAAACATTATTCAGTAGGTAGGAAGTTGTAATTAGGAAGTCTGACATTCTAATTAGTGGGTAGTGGCAGCCTATTGGCTGCCTTTGTGTATTTAAGTGTTTAGTTAGTATGAAAGTTATGTTAGAAGAAGTTATTACACCAAGTGAACCAATAGGCTACTATTAATTGATAATACTTTTCAGAATTGTTGCTTGAACAAAATATAACACATCATTAGCAAAGCAATGTACGTACATACTCTGCAGGGTTACATTCAAACCGTAGCATATTATTTGCTGGAAATTGCAATAGGTCCCCAAACGACATAAGGAAAATGTCTACCGAACATAGTTTATGAACAAAAAAAATGCACCGACATACAAAACATCGTCCAAGGCCACATGTTCAGGAATAAGACACGCTATCTTAGAAAAATGCACACAATGGATGCCAAAGGTTTGATAGAACAAAGTTCACCTTCAGGATCATGGGAGAAACCTAAAGGCCGAACCTCGACTATGAAGGACTGATTTTTTAGTGATGGCAGGATTCACAATTTTTCAGAGAGGGGCATGTCCGCATATTCATACGCTCACAACTTGAAAAGCAGCACAAAATAAGCGTTATCAAATAGTAAGTCAAGTGTTGTAGTCGCATCACTACACTGAATAACTGTAGAAAACCTGTATGGAAACACAATTCAGGAGGTAGAAAAGTACATTACATTCGAAGAAATTGAAGTTGAAATCATGAAAATGAACCTTGGGAGCTCATCCTCGTATATGGAGTAATCCTCATATATAATTTCTGATGTGCTGATGGGCTGAATCTGAATGAGGCACCAGGCTGGCTCCTACAACAAGATGGGAGAAATTGTTTACATAATGTGCAGCAACTATGATTCAAATTGTAGACAAAGAGTATGGAAACAAACGACAGACATTATCCTCCACAGTGCTACGCAGCACCACACCAGACAAAGCAGACAATGTCATCTTCTGTGGGAGGGGACCACAAACGTAACTTGAACTGTCCAAGGAGGTTTGGCGGATGAGGCGAATGGGTGTCTGAGTATGTGAGAAGCTGGCAGTACAGAAAGGAGCTCAGACATTGCATAGAAAGAAAATATAAAATTTAACAGAGGTTCAATGCAAACCTGTTAAAGTAATGTCGGAATCATGAAATGAAAGGGCGCAAGAATAATTCGCAACGAAGGAGTGGTTTCCATGAACCAACCATTTGATTCTTCTACAACCGTAGATATATAATAGCATCAGCATGGTATGATAACGATGAATGGGTTTAGTCATGCATTTTATACATACCATCTATGTAAGATATATAAACAGAGGTGATAATGCATATAAACTGGATGTCTCCGCTCAGCAAATGCAAGTTGAGGAAGGCTGAAGTCAGTCATATCAAAATCTGCACAGTTTATGACAAACTGGTATGCATTGCAGGAGGACACTGAAAGTAAGTATTGCGGTATGGAAATTGTAACAAAAAGAGGTAACTTGCGTGATAAGGTGCATGAAAGTAATAAGTTTCATGAAAGCAAACCCGGGGTGATCAAGTGTGACTCTGAAGTTTTGCCTCACTACGACAGGGCCACGTGGTTCTTTAACCGACACAAGATTTCCAACAACATCTATAAGAAAGAGTATTTGTAAGCACCATAGGCAAGAACAGAACAAAGAGAAACGTGAGAGGATAACCTTGATATGATATGCGACTATAAAGAGATCGCTGAAGGTAGTATATATTAGAAATGGGTCAAAAACACTGGTAGTCACTTAAGTATGAGTCATGTAACAGCGTGGTCACCTAACTATGTTTTGTAACATGGTCACCTAAGTTTGTAAATCATAACCGACAGACATCTCCGTCGATTTTTACCGAATCTCCAGTGAATTTGCCAGCTCAGAGGGCCACATCAGCAACAAAATATTTTTATTCTATCTTCTCCATGTTAACAATAATATTTTGTTGGTCGATGTGGCCTTCTGAGCTAGCAAATTCACGGGAGATTCGGTGAAAATCATCGGAGGTGCCTATCAGTTATGATTTACAAACTTAGGTGACCACGCTGTTAGATGAACCATACTTAGATGACCGCCAGTGTTTTTGACCCTATTAGAAATATTGAAAGCCTGGTGGGGGGAAATAGAGCAATCTGGGTTTTCTGCAATGGGTGTGAGCAAGGTTGCAGGTTCTATGAGCAATGCTAAGGAACCTTCACAGGTGTGCTGTTGCGAGCGGGTTGGCAGCACATATGGTCGAGTTATCTTGTAAACAAATCCTCTATCTAAGACAGGGCGAGTCTGATTAGGGAACATGAATCCCTCTATACGGTTTCCTGGCACAAAAACAATGACCATCTTTAGTAAATTGAGACATACAAATGGGAAAATATGTGGAAGCAATGCATATCATTATGTCAATCCATTGTGTACACAGTGTTGGTTGAGGATTCGCGCATAACTAAAACATTTCCAGCCACATATGAACCAAGCAAAACACTAAGGGACTTGGGTTGTGGCCAAGGCGCAAGTCAGCCACGCCAGCTGAATAGTAAATATAGCCCAGTCAGTTCCATACAAAAGAATACTCAACATGAAAAGTAGAGTAGGAAGATCAGAAGTAAGAAATAAGATGAGCATACCTGAAGGAAATTCGGGAGGATCATTCACTGAAGCCATAAATGTAAGTGATATGGAAATTTAGGACAAACAGAGAAACAGACGTAGGAGCCAAAGTGAAGAACACGCAATATTGAAAAGAAAGAAACAGCTCCTAAATACTCCACAATCGGCAGAACAAATGAAATGTAATAAATGCCAGAGGTAAGTACAAGTAAGTAGAAATAAATAGGGAGAAAGCATAGAACAGAAAAAATATAAATGGTTTCCAAAAGGTACATGTGCCAAGTGTGTGTCATTAGTGGAAAAAAGGCTGCAAATTACAACATTAAAGGCATCTGGCACACTGAGCTATAAATAAGATGCAATAAATGCATCTGACAAAATAATGTTTGCAATTACAAGAACTTGTAAAGAAGCACAAACTATGTTCATAACAAAGTCATGGGTGCTACCTAACAAAATATGTTGTGGTGCATTATGCGAGTAACCACTACACGACTAAGGACAAATTCTCCAAAAGAAAGACACCGTTGAGCTCCAAGGCGACGAAATCTGAGAAAATGAAACATGAAAGTAACATCAGAACCATTGCATCTTAATCAGCAACAATAATACACCAAAGGGCTATAGAGGCAAAGAGAAATAACTGAATGACGCACAGACTTAACTTAGGCAGTGAATAAGCGCTTCCTAGCTCGTCTGCAAAGATTGACAATCATCATCTGAAGATGAAAAATTATCGTCTGATGGAGCATCAAGAAATGTGCTAAGAGAGTTTGTTGGAGTGTCGAGTTTCTCGCGTTTCACTCGAGCTAGGGGAGCGACAATCTATAGACAACAAACTAGGTAACAAAATAGGAAATAAATAAGGAAAGGATAAAACAACGCTAATAAAGAGAAATTAGGTGAGGAAATGGAGATGCATAGACAAAGAAAAGTGCGAATGCATTACAGTTTTGAAGAAGTGGTCTACGAAGCGTTCAAAACAGACAATGGAGATATGACATGATTTTTGCATTGACAAAAGCACAATTAAGAATGGATGCAACATACAATAGCCACAATGAAAGGCAGAAGCGAACAATGGAATAGAGTAAATAGCAAGGGTAAACATGGACTTACGAGTGTGAGCCAGCAGGGGTGGCAGGCGCGAGCGAGTCTTTGGGCAGGCGCTTACCACATACGAGAAATCGTAAGGGGATATCATCAATGAGCGCTGACGGAGTGGTGGAAGATGTAAGATGCATAGGGATTGTTCCATAATTTAAAGGGGTCTTTGCACAGATGGATCTTGAAAACCAAATTCGGAGAGTGTGAGGGATGTTGCACACAACAATTGAAAGGGCCGCCAAAATAACAATATCAGAATAATTTGCAGCCATTACCCGTGAGAGTTTTTTTTTTTTTGTGATTTCGACGAATCCTTTGCTTGGCTTTTCTTAACGGTTGGACGCACAACCTTGGGTATAAAACACAAATAGCAAGTGTCAGAACAGCAAAGAGGAACCTTAGGAAAAAAATGAAACCCCCTTATGACAACCTAGCTTCATAGGATGAAGGAATTAGAGGAGGGCTATCATCAGTGAGTGAGGAAGATGACTCGAAGGTGGAATTGATTGCGCATGAGTTTCTGAGACGGAATTAGTCGTGGGGGGGGGGGGGGGGGGGGTTGGCAACGACTGAAGTTGAGGGAGGAACAAATGCAAGTACTGAGACAGAAGCAGATTGCTGCTGCACAACATACACTGGAGGAACATAACTGGGACTGGGTGACTACAAAAAAAAGTCTCTTTCGCGTCGCTTGAAGGGGAAGTATTTAGCGTCGGTCGATTAGAAACCGACGCTAAACCCTTGACTCGCGTTTGACCAAGGGTTTAGCATCGGTCGCTTATCGACCGACGCTAAAAACATGTCGGTAACCGACGCTAAATTTGGTTTTTGGTCGGAAACGAAGCCAACCAGCTTTAGCGTCGGTTACCGACATGTTTTAGCGTCGGTTACCAACCGACGCTAAAACATGTATATATTTAAACCTCTCAGCCCCACCCTAACCCTAATCTCATCTCTTTCAGCCTTCTTCTTCCTCCTCCAACCTTCTTCTTCCTCTTCCATTTTCTTCCTTCTTCCTCCTCCATTTTCTTCCTTTTTCCTCCTTCAGCCTTCTTCTTCCTCTTCCATTTTTCTGACCTTCATTCTTCTTCTTCCTCTTTCTTCTTCCTCCTCCAGCCTTCTTCTTCCTCTTCCCTTTTTCTGACCAGCCTTCCTCTTCTTCCTCTTCCTCTACTTCCTTTTCTAGATCTCTAGATCCACCTTCTTCCTCTTCTTCCTCACTACAACAAAAACCATCAATAGTCAGGGGCCACTTGTTGCCCCGACAATTATAGTCGGTGGCTGGCCAACAATGGTCGGGGACGTATAGCCCCGACAAATATAGTCGGGAGCAATTTTGTCGGGGGCCTGGCCCCTGACTAATTGAGTGGTTTAGTCGGGGGCGTGGCCCCCGACAATAAAGCTCCCGACTAAAATAGTCGGGGGCTTTATTGTCGGGGGCCACGCCCCTGACTAAATTAATTATATAATATAATAATTAATTTAGTCGGGGGCGCGGCCCCCGACAATAATGCCCCTGACTATTTTAGTTGGGGGCCGCGCCCCGACTAAATTAATTATTATTATATTACATATAGAATTTAGTCGGGGGCGTGGCCCCGACAATAAAGCCCCGACTAAAATAGTCAGGGGCATTATTGTCGGGGGCCGTGCCCCCCACTAAACTCATTTAGTGGGGGCAAGGCCCCCGACAATAATGCCCTGACTATTTTAGTCGGGGGCTTTATTGTCGGGGGCCACGCCCCCGACTAATCCACTAATTAGTCAGGGGTGTGGCCCCCGACAATTAAACCCCCGACAAAAATAGTATGCCCTCCTTAAATTTTCCCCATTCTCCCCACTCTCTTCATTCCTCCTCTCCCTCAACTCTCTCAATTTCTCAAATACACAAATCCACCGCCGCCGTCCACCATCCACCGCTGTCGCCGCCATCCGCCATCCACCATCCACCGCCGTCCGCTACCGTCCGCTGCCTCCGATGTCCGCTGCGTCCGCCGCCGCCACCACCGCCACCACAATCCACCGCCGCCACCATCACAATCACCACTACCGCTGCCGCCACCACCACTACCACCACCGTCGTCGTCGCCATCAACCACCACCATCCACCACCACCACCACAATCCACCACCGCTGTCCACTACCACGTACTCAACCATCTGTCGCCATCCGCCGTCCACTACCACCGTCGCCGTCGCCGTCTAACGACATTTAGATAATAAATTAATTTTTATATATTATTTTATTAATATATTATGTAATAGTTATTATATATATATTTTTATTATTATAAATGTATATATTTATATGATATATAAATAAAATAATTTAAAATATTTATTATTCATTTATTATTCCATATTTCATAATTATTAAATATAATAAATATAATTTATATATATATATATATATATATATATATATATATATATATAATATATATATATATATAATATATATATCTATATATATTATATATTAATTTTGTCAGGGTGTGCCCGACTAAATGGCCCCCTATTTTTTTCAGGCTTAGTAGGCCGCCCAATTTTGTCAGGGGTGTGCCCCCGACAAAATGGCTCCCCTTTTTGTCAGGGCATTTAGTCGGGGCCACGCCCCGACTATTTTTGGGTGGCTCTTCGCCCCGACAAATAATCCCTTGGTCAGGGCACTTTGGTGGTTGCCAGCTTAATTTTAGGGGGTTTGCCCCCGACTAAATTATTAGGGGGCTTTGCTCCCTCTATTTTAGTTGCCCCTATTGTTGTCTTTGTGTATGCCTTCTCCTCTTCTTCCTCTCTTCTCCTCTCTCCGTCGTCACTGCCATCGTCACGCCGTCGCCGCCATCGTCGCCACCATCGCCGCTGCCGTCGCTGCCACCGTTGCCGCCGCCATCACCAAAAAAATGACCTAATAAATCTAAAAGCACCAAAAAAAGATGACATAATAAATTTAAGTGACCAAAAGGATGACCTAATAAATCTAAGTGACCAAGATGCATAACTGGAAAATGGAGTGACCAAATCTGAAAAGGAAAATATAAAATGAATATTAAAAACAAAAAAAATTGGGTTGGTCAGCGATTCATTTCGGTCAGCTCAATATTAGCGTCAGTCGTGGTTTAATATTAGCGTCGGTTGTGGAAGAACCGACGCTAAAATTTAGAGTCGCTACTTTTAGCGTCGCTTGTTGTAAGCGACGCTAAATAGTTTAGCGTCGGTCAATGACCGACGCTAAAGCGCGGTTTCGACCGACGCTAAACTCTCGTTTTTTTGGCTTACAAAGGAAAACAACACAAAGTTAGTGTCGCAATCACACCAAAGATAGAAGCAAAATAACTAAGTAAAATCGAACAAATTAAATGCAAAGACATAACCTGAGAGAGCGAGGTGGATGAGGCTTTGGGAGCTGCGACATCAGCTGTGCTTTCTGAATATCAAGGCCCCAAATTTTGGAGACTTGAAATCCCCATAGGCATTACCGTGACCATGGCGTGGCAACTGAACCTCGAACGTTACAGATCGATTAATTAAAATCTTAATGGGAGGAGGGAGCTCACCGTATGAATCAGGATATGCCCTGACCAACTCCGTTGTTGATATCGGCAAAATCCTATCAGCAGTTTGCCCAAGCAAGACAAGCACATTATCTGTGGTTGATGCAGAGACAAAGAGTTTCAATCTGTACCTGAAAAATTCCAGAGTTAGTGTGAAGCAGAAGTACCTTAGAGGTTGAAGTGGGAGAATTTATTAATTTTGAATGCATTTTAATACCAAGAAATTTTAATCTTATTATGAAATTATTATAAGTAAGAATATTAATGTGTGAATAACTGAGCATAATATAAGCTTTGAAGATAATGCATCTGAATATTAAGAGCAAGGTAACAAATTTATTATTAATCAAATCTCATCTTTATGACAACCCTTATTATTGACCTGAATATAAATAAAGTATAACCAATTGACCTCATCCTTATCAGAGGCATACTAGAGATGGAAGTCCATTTTCCAAACACATTCATTAACATGCTATCCATATTTTACAGCATATGAGCATGAGTGGCACAAAAACCGGCAATATATTTAAGTGTCGCAACACTGGAATTAAAAGCATAATTCAGGGAAATATGAAAAAGTGTTGCATCCAGATGTTAATCGAGATGGTTGGTTCAACACAAACTGTATGAGTAGAGTACATACCTGTATGTTACATCACACACAGAGATCGTGTCATGTGCTGGGCACCAAAAATCCATACCATTTGGGGTTGCATCGCATGAACAGTGTGGGCATAAACGTTAACACCAATGTTGCTGGCTATCTAGACCTTTTATGGTTGCGATGCAACGATATCGTGTCTCCTAACGTGTAAGAGAATAGCATGAACTCAAAAGCATTAGCAGAATATAATCAGTTGAAGACTGAACACGCAAGAAAAGGGCATGAACACAAACCGAATCACCACCAGCCTCATACAGATCGTGTAGCTGGCATATTGTCCTAAATGACTCTTGTACGTGTTTCTTCAATTTTTCAGGAGTATCAAACTTTTGTGGCCACATAGGTTGTTGGGCGAGTATATTCCGTGAACCTTAAAGAATAAACCAAGGCATATGAAAACCACAGACACAGCAATGCAATAACGAAGGAAAAAATAAATCATACACTTCACAAAGGCGATCAGCAATAGGATGCACTGGTTGCACAATAATTCGAGTGGCAAGGAAGCTAGAAGCAGTTGGCTTCCCTACAACAGATAAGATCACAAAGAAATTTAAATTTTCAAATGTAGGTCAGCAACAAAGCGGAACAATGATGAATAAACAAAGAGAAAGAAAAAATGTTTCATCATAACATCAAGAGACTAACCTTCAAATAAGGTGATGCGAAGGCAGGAGAACCTAAATATAACAGGACCAGACTCAGCGTCAAAGGTTACCATGTCAGGATCAATAACATACGCCAACTCAGACCATAGTGAAACATTGACTTCCAGACCATTACATACAAATGCAAAGGAACATGAAAACGACTCTACAATCCGACAGAGGAAGAACATGAATGGTAGCAAAAGAAAACAACAAAGAGGTTAAAGGAGAACTCACCTAGCATCAACAAGTGTAATAGTCTGGACCGGCGCAGTCATAACATTATTGTCAGCATGATTTGGTCTTCCCATGCATATAACCTTGCCAACCAAGTCTGCAAACCATAGGAACATATAAATGAGCAGATGCAAGCAGGAACCAAAACAGTGCACAGGAACAGGGGGAAGCCACTCTGGCAAGCGAGAAAACTCTAAAAAATCGAAGGACTTAGGTCAAACTTTGTTGAAGGCGTGATCTGAAGGCACTGAGAGAAGAAACATGCACGAAAGAATGATCACGGAGGACAAAGACCATATCACGAAACCTTGTAAACAGAACCAACAATGATACAATTCTGAAGAGTAGTTGCAAAATTACAGTGTGAGTCACCCTGAACACGCATACCCTACCGAAACAACAGGAAACAAAGCTGCTTGTTAAAAAGAACCAATGAACAGCAAAGGGAGGGAAATCCAGCAATAAGGAACTCACCTCTGAATCCACCCACAAAGTATCGTATGCAAAGAAACTGTCAAGCCTGGTATGGTTACCAAGCTTCCAGCCATGAAGGAGCCGAAGGTGGAGGTCGGGCAAAGCCTCCGGAGAGGCGTTATTGAGCAGGGAGAGCGACATTGGAAGGAGGAAATTGAATGTAGAGAACATAGAGAAAACAAAAGACAGAAGATCAGAAGGAGGAAAATGGAGTCATACTTGAATATGGGGATACGTAGAAGACAGGAAGAGAAAGGCATCATACAATGAAATGATCACAACAAAGGCTGGACCAACCAAAACAAAATTGGGAAAGGAAAATGTTAAAGTAGCAGCAACATTAGAGAGGAGATAAGCTAAGAAAAAAGCAGGAAGAGACAAACATCAATCAGTCAAGTGATCAGTCAAGCGATCAGTCAAGCGATTAGGAAAGAGGGGTAAGAATCGGAAGAGAACTTTCAAGAGCAATGTAGTCAAAATCCCGATTTTAATCTTAAAATCTTATGGTTTTACGATTTCACTCCACGCAAAATCTATGGGTCATAAAATCTAGTAAAATCTAGATCAAAATCTTAGAATCTTATAAAATCAACGATTTTTCTTGTTTTTTACGATTTCACTTTCTAGTGGAAATTGCTAGTTTCTAGTTTCTACAACTACATATAAGTTAGAACAAAGACAATTAAATTAAATTGGTTTTGTTTTGAAATTTTGATTAATTAAGTTAGAAGTTATTACTAAAAAATGTTTAAAATCTAATTATTACTTCCTTCAATGACTGCTTAAGAGTCGACCTTTTTTTTCTTCTTATCTAGACTTTTAAAAATTGGTAATGGTTTTCTTCTTTGTCTCACCAACTCAAATAACATGATAATTTTTGGTTTAATTACTTATTTATTCTTAATATGTTGATGAGTTAAATGTTTCGATAGTAGTTCATAAAATCTTACGATTTTACGATTAAAAACTACCATTCTGATTTCACCCATGTTATCGATTCCACGCGGAATCCCGATTTTGACTACATTGGTCAAGAGTAACGTAACTGATAAACTCAACAGACATGCAATGAAGCCCCAACGAATCTGGCGAAGGCCTGACGAAATCGGAAAAGCGTAATTGAACTGATTGAGAAGGTGACCTAAACAGTCGGAAGAGAAAAGCATACCTAAATGGAGGGTCGAATAATAATCGAAAGCCAACTGAAAGAAGCAATTGGGGCATCATAACTCCAAAAGCGAGTGCTAGGATGGATAGAGAAACACAAAAGCGAGTGCTAAACGAAGTGGGAGGGAAAATGGGAAGAGAGTATCCAAATGGGATTAGATTTAAGGTAAATTAAAATAAACAAAAATAAAATACTTAGGGGAAAAAAAGCCAAACAAAATGGTAGAGAAAATGAGTGTAATTGACAATGAGATCCCAACTGAAGCCCAAAGATAGAAATTGAAGCCCAATTGTCGATTCCACGCGGAATCCCGATTTTGACTATATTGGTCAAGAGTAACGTAACTGATAAACTCAACAGACATGCAATGAAGCCCCAACGAATCTGGCGAAGGCCTGACGAAATCGGAAAAGCGTAATTGAACTGATTGAGAAGGTGACCTAAACAGTCGGAAGAGAAAAGCATACCTAAATGGAGGGTCGAATAATAATCGAAAGCCAACTGAAAGAAGCAATTGGGGCTTCATAACTCCAAAAGCGAGTGCTAGGATGGATAGAGAAACACAAAAACGAGTGCTAAACAAAGTGGGAGGGAAAATGGGAAGAGAGTATTCAAATGAGATTAGATTTAAGGTAAATTAAAATAAACAAAAATAAAATACTTAGGGGAAAAAAAAGCCAAACAAAATGGTAGAGAAAATGAGTGTAATTGACAATGAGATCCCAACTGAAGCCCAAAGATAGAAATTGAAGCCCAATTGAAAGCCAAACAGAGAGACTTGAACGGGGACTGGGGAAAACCCCTTAATGAACAGTGCACACATTGTGTGCTTTATATAGGTTTAATGTTGTCATACCAACCAATTATTGTATAACCCCAGAAAGGTAAGAGTTGTCGAGATAAACAGTACAGTAGTGGTCTAATCGATTACCCCAGATTGATGTAGTAACAGTACAGTAGTAATCTACAAAGAGTTACTCCTTATGTCCGACTTTTGACGAGTGTAGAATTGGATGAACTACTACGTAAGAAGTTAGATCCTTCAAAGGCTGAGTTGCTGTGTATAAGTGTATTGATATCACATATGAGGAGATAAGGAAAGTTATGTTCTCTATTTCTAGGGACAAAAGTCCTAGGCTTGATGGATTCACATCAAGCTTCTTCAAACATTTTTTTTGTCTCTGGTCAGTTCTGAAATCATCCTAGTTGTTAATTATTTTTTTTAACGATTAAATTGCCAAAATTTCTCAACTCAATCCTGCTAACCCTTATCTCTAAAAAAGTTAATGCATGTAGTATAAATGGTTATAAGCCTATTGCAAGTTGCAATGTGTTAGTATATATAATTTTGAACAGGGTGATTGATTGTCTACCTAATGGTGTTATTAATACTCAGCCTCCGTTTGTTAAATGGTGTCAAATTACGGATAATATTTTAATGGCTCACGAACTAGTTAGTGGCTATCACCTGAAATATGTTTCCCCTTGACGTGCACTGAAAATACATTTTAGAAAATCCTTCAATTTTGTATATTTGAGGTATCTCTTCGTTGTCATGTCTGCTATGGAACTCCCTTCAAAATTCTTAGGATGGATGAAGGGTTGTCTAGACGGTGTTATGTATAGTATTGGAATCAATTGGGGGATGGATAGTTAGTTTCATGGGAAGAAAGGGTTTTTTTTTTTTTTTTGACAGAAGGGGAAGAAAGGGTTGAGGCAAGGTAAACCTTTGTCCCTCTCGTTATTCATAATTTTTTTTATGAAAAGGTAGGGGTTTCATTTCACCAAATCAATGAAGAGTTGTACAATCGTTCAAGAACAAGAAGAGAGAACTATAACTAAAACCTAGATGAAAGCTAGAATTACTGCTTCATCTAGTCTACCTAAAGCAAAAAACTTTACATCATTTCTAATTCTGTCTATAATACTCTCTATAGTGGTATGATTGTCCCCATATACTCTAGCACATCTCTCCCTCCAAATAGAGCTCGAGATGGTGCACCATAGAAGCCTGCTCATTTTACTTCTCAAGCCATCACCTTTGAAGTTAGAACCCACAAAATCAATCACAGCCCCCCAATATGTGTCCTGTATCCCTGGAAGGAAGGTGTTTAGAAGCTGTTTGGAGAAAGT
Source organism: Linum lewisii (assembly GCA_034768395.1). Lineage (NCBI taxonomy): Eukaryota > Viridiplantae > Streptophyta > Magnoliopsida > Malpighiales > Linaceae > Linum > Linum lewisii. Next base: position 8,222,127 of record CM068302.1, on the reverse strand, counting down.
GCAACTCCACAGAAGAGGTGTACCTTGCTATCAATCCCACTGTCACAAAGAACACTGCCAATATCAATAGGTAATCCCCAGCTCACCATAGTGTCCTTGGGTTGTTGTTCATAATTTCAATGGACTGCAACTAATAAGATTGAATCCCTATCTTCCTAATGTAAGAAATTTTATGTTGTTGAACTTTGCTTTGCTGATGAGTTGTTGGTTTTTACCAACGGTATGAAGATGAGAGTTGTAGGTTCTGAATACTTTGTATTCTTATTTAAGGCTGCAATTAAATCCTGGAAACTGAAGTTTTCTTCAGTGGGTCTGTCTCCCTGGATGAAAGGAGGAATATTTGCAGTAGTAGTGGGTTCAAAAACGGATCTTTGCTTGTCAGGTATTTAGGGATGCCTTTGATTTTTGGTACATTGTCTGCAAAAGAATGTGAGGTGTTGGTTCATAAAATTACAACAAAAATTGAGAATTAAAAAGTTAAAAATTTTTTGAGTTACGCACGATTGCAATTTAGTCTGGAAAGGGTCTCTGTGATACCCAAACATTGTATTGATGAAGCAAGCTAGCTAGCTACGGACAATGAGCTTCTGAAACGACTCAATAATTGCAAGGAACTTGAAATGAAACAAGAAACGGAGAGAAACAATCCATCCATCCAATTACAATTGACAACAACAGGGCGCTGTAAAACATTAAAGAAATAAGATGACAGTTGTTGACCCAATTTCCTTGATGATTGTTCATTTCATATCTACCAGAGGAACAAATAAACACAGAGACAAGAAGAGATAAATTAAAGGGAAAAGACAGATACAGATGCAGGCCCTGGATGGGGAGTTCAGATCGCCTTTGTCGCGGGCGTAGAAGAGGAGGAAAGCGATTCGAGATGTGGTGGATCTCCAGGGTTCAAAGGGACACGGATGTTGTCGTCATCAGGATCGTAGTCAGGGTTGAGAGATCTGTCGATGGCTTCACGACCCTTCTCAAGGCAAGGCTTGCAAGCAATCTCGATGGTGATCCATCCCAGAATCACTCCAGCTATCGCTATTAACGCAGTAGTCACTGCTGCCATCCTTCACCACCCACGATTCTCTTCTTTTCTTTTCTTTTCTTCCTTGTTTGTTTGTCGTTCGATTCTCCCCACCAACTCGGATCAATCATAATCAATTCTTCTACCATGGGCTTTGGGTGATGATAGTAAGAGTCAGGCCCAAGTTCTTTCCTTACACTTTGTTTGCTCAATTATATTTTCACTTAAATACACCAAATATCATTTAACTTTTTAAAATTCGTCACACTCAATACTATTTTTTCTTTTTTCGAATATCATTGCTCATATTATTTTTCACCAAACCACTCAGTCCAAAAAATGAAATGGGTGATTTTACCAAAGTAAAAAGATTTAAAGAACTATGTACCTAAATAATTACGTTTCAAAACTAATTACGAAAATAGAAATTTAGGCTCAGTACTGGGGTGAGTTTGCCCAGGACTCATGAGATTTTGTGCAAATAGTGATTCTGAACTGATTTCTGACCGGTAAGACCAAAAAAACTTAAATTTTGTAACTTATCTAGGCGAATTCAACCAATTAGGGTGCAAAATTTCTGTTTTGGGGTCTCTGTAAAGCCCCTCTTCGGTTGATGAGCCAAACAAACTTTCATTGCACTTCTTCTATTATGTCGGTGAACGGTTTGAAATGGCGTGCATCAATCATGGTAATATTTGTTGTCATCCTTTGTAATAACATTCTTTCCTTGTTACTAACTTTCAGTTTTCATTAGATGTGAATAAGATCATGTGGAAGATGTGCCGAGACAAAAAACCAGATGAATGGATGTACGATGGGCCGGGGGTATTGTGTCATTGTGGTATAAGGGCTACTAGGAGAATCGACGATGACAGGAACCGTTACTTTTCTTGCCCTCTTGACAATGAAGTCGAGAAAATGGAAGTCATCATTCTAGTCGTCGAGGCGGCTAAGCGGGAGAAGGATCATATCATAGTGATGAAGCAGGATGAGATTGACAGCTGGAGATCGAACTAGGGAATGCAAATGCCTGGATGGACTGCTTGCACAATAGCTTCCAAAACTGGTTAAACCTCCCCGGTGGAGTACCAAAAGTTGACGAGTAATTTCGTTTGTATTTGTATCATTTCGTTGCTTATGTTGTTTGCAGTTTACGTTCCTTTTCATTTGTGGAATAAAATGACATCCGTTTGGTATTACACAACCATCACATACAATAATCAAAGTACGTACAAACAATAAAACATCAGTAATATGTGAAACTGAAATGTCAACTACAAAACATGATAAAATCCAACGTACAGACTCGATAATCACAAATACATCAACCCCTATGACCACTCCGCTGGTCTCACTTCTTTTCCATGTGGCACCGCGAATGGCTTAAGGTGACACGATCCCGCAGTCGTCGTCTGCTGGGTGGCGGTGTGGGCTGTGGGTCCACTTTGTAGTCCTCGAATGCATCATCAGCATCATCTCCACGTGGCACTGTAGTGGAAAGAATAAAACCCTTCTCTGAAGAGTCACGCGACCACGAGGACTGGCTCCCACGGTAGGACTAATGACATAAAAAATCTTATGTCAACTAATAAAAGGCTGATGATGTGGAAATTTATGATCAAGGAATTCATCCCCAGAGCACCTAGGGTAATATTGAACCTTTAGATTGTAGTCATTGATACCAAATTAATAAGAACCTTTAGATTGTAATATTGATCTAATGACTAATATGAAAGTAAGGACAATTAAGAGATTTTTTTATTTATTATAATTGTTTCTTATACAATTAATTTGAATAGCATTAAATACACTCATTAAAAAAGATATTAATTGCCTCGAAAAAAGAAAACTAATCCCCAATTAAAAAAATAGAACATTCTATGAGTCACCACGATCACTACTTCATCGGAATCATCATCTCTACTTCGTTGGAGCACTGCCGCCTATTGCAGTAGTACACAAACAAAACATCACAACACATATAACTAAAAAAAATACAGGTACTACATGCACTATTACAAATATGGAGAAGCACTAGCACGACTAGTTCATACTAGTGTAGATCTTGAGAAGGAGATGAATAAGCACTAGTAGAAAAATCAATTTGAAATTACCTCACTTAAAAAAACTATGAATCTATTTCATACTAGTGCAGATCTTGAGAAGGAGATGAATAAGCACCAGATCCACCATCATCGTTGTCAACTATAGTTAGCTTGAAATCGTCTCTCACTAGTACCCATCGACACCACCATTTTATCCTCAACGGCGCCTTCATACCCCATCGAATGGGGCTGCGTGAACTAACAATGGTTGTTCTGTGAAGGTGAAGAAGATGGTAGGAGAAAAAGAGAGAGAAAAAGGAGGTGTGTGTGATGAGATTTTGTGAAAGGGATCATTGAATGGAGGTGTAAATATGGGGTTGGTTACCAAATTCATCACTTAACTTTGAGCAAATAACCCGCCAGTCACTGAACTCAGAAAAATATCCTAGTAAACACTGGACTTCAGCCCATTAACCCAACAGTGAGTTCCGTCCATGGACGTCCAAACGTCCGTTAGTCAGCTTACGTGGCCATTCCACCTGGGAGTCCATGTCACCAACCTAGCTTATGTGGTAGATTTTTGCCCAATCAGCCCTAACCATGTAATAACCCCTACCTGAAGTGATCCAGGCCCCCAGGCCCTACACGACTGATGGCGACCCGGCCCCAGCGCTAATGCCGGGACGAGAATACACTAGGCCCAGGCCTACGCCAACACCACCTCCGGAGCGTTGGAGAGCCAAAGCCCCAAGTACCGACCCCCGGCCAAGACCAGCCCTGAACCGAGGGCCACCACTAGGTCCTGACCTGATTGCCACAAGCCCTGGAGGTAAAGAGGAGCATTGGGAGTCTCTAGAAGCATTCCTAGAGCATCGGCGGAGGAAGAGAGGAAAGGGCCCGACTGGAAATCACAGGAGCCCGAAGTCAGGCCCCGGAGCCGTTCGAGAACTAGGCCTAGTACCTAAACTAGGCCCCATGCCAAACGCCACGAGCTCTAGACCGACACCAGCCTCTAAAGAAATCCCTAAGGTACCCTGGGAAGAAGGCTCGAAGCAGAACTCAAAAGGCCTGGACATATTTGAAGAAGGCCCCAAGCTAAGCCTGCCACAGGCACAGGGCACATGCCAGCGCCCGTCAGAGGAGCACTTTTGGCCCAGCCAACAATTGACCCGTGCCTTTTGGGATTTTTCAAAGGAACTGGAATCCTTATGGCCCCAGGATTACTCTCTAACAAATGGAGCTCAATTTGGAGAAGTATCGAAGGAGATAGAGCTAGGCCAAGTCCTAGTAGAGTATGGATGGAGCACCAAAGAGCACCCCTCGGATGCTGACCGAGGAAGCCTATGCTAGGAGCTGTGATCAGGAAACCTCCTGAGCCTGATCCAAGGAGGGATGAACTACCATTTATGATACGGGAAATGGAGAGAAAAAGCCAAGTACATCCGAACAAGGAATCCTAATCAAGCTAGGATTTCCCGGTTTTGGACAGATTTCTAGTCTGACGAAGATTGACGAATTTGGGCTACTTGGAGATAGAATTTGGGCTAAATCCCAACATGAAAGTTGAAGCCTATGACGTCTACTAGTGATCTGCCAAAGGGATTATTTTTCCTATTTAATTTGGTATTTATTTGGCTATTTTTCCCAGAACCCGCTTAGCTGTTTTTTAGGAATTTTCCAGCTTTCTTTATTAGAGTTTTTGTTTAGGAAGGAGTCTTTTCCTTGTAGGATTAGAGCTCCGAATTTTACCTCCTTTTTAGGACTCTTTTTGTATTTCTTTATTAGTTTATTAGTTAGTTTGTAGGAGGATGTTAGTTTGTAGGAGGAAAAGGAGAGCCTGTTCTCCCTTCCTCACCTATAAATAGAGGCGTCTAGCCTCATTGTAAGACACAACTTTGAATCAATAAACTTCTTAAACTTCGGTTTTATCTCTTAGCATGAAATTGCTAATCTCTTCTCGACTTTCATGGAATTGATCGTCGTTTAGATAGGCTTATCGTCGAGGGTATCCTCCCCTTGAAGTGGCGCCATCGACCGGACACTTAGGGTTCCCGGCTATATACAGTCGACGGGTCCAAGTACTATCCCGCCAGGTTTCATAGGTGATCACTAGAGCCGATTCTCAAGACTAGCGGTGGCTAGGGTCTCGAAGCAGCTTTCGCCAAGGTTCATCATCCAGGAGGTGATCGGGTCAAGGACAACCAACTCTCGAGGTTCACATCAGTTTTGGTATCAGAGCCTAGGTTCAACACTAGGACCGCCAATCTATCCCAGTCTTCAGGTTTGAAACCCTAAATTCATATCCCTTTACCTTTCGTTGTTGGAAAACTCATAAGAAAACCCTATCTTTGTTGCTTAGAAAATTTGCTAGAAAACTTCATCTATTTTTTTCCCTTCTTGTTCGAGTTATTTGTAAGGCAAGAAAAGATTGGTGGCCGACCAAGTCATGAAAAGAAAACCCTAAAAGAAGTTAAAGAAAAAGAAAAATCAAGCAAGGCCACCCTTGCCAAGTTTATTTCCTTTCGTTGTAAGTTGGTGTCTAAGAAGAGGGGATAGAGAAAATAGAAAATAGAAAATTCTATTAGCTTTCGTTGCCTAGGGTTTTTTGTGAAATGAACCCTAATATTCATAAGAGTCGGAGACCTTTGTGTGTTGTTATTTTACTAACCATGGCAGAAGAGACGATGGTTTTGCTGGAGGCCACCTTGCCAACCATAGCACAAATATGGACCAAGATGAGAGCCACGATCGAAAGAATGGAGAGAGAAGCTGAAGCTTATGGCGCCAGAACTAGGCCAGCATCGGGCCAACACAATGCTAGCCTCGGGCCGGCATCAGGCCTGCCGCGGACCAGCATCAAGCCTGCACAGACCAGCATCAGGTCTGCCGCGGACCAGCATCAGGTCTGCCCCGGACCAGCATCAGGTCTGCCCCGAACCAGTCTCAGGCCAGCATCAAGTCTGCCCCAGACCAGCATCAGGTCTGCATCAGGCCAGCCCCGGGCCAGCATCAGGCCAGCATCGGTCCAGCCCCGACTCAGCATCAAACACTAGCAGCGGTCCCAGCCCCGACATTAAATTAAGGAAGGCCGAGCCGAACCAAACAAGGTATCCCTAAACCTAGTGTAAATTGAATATTAGGGCTAATAATTCGAATGGGGTTATTTGTTATGAGTGCCAAGAACGAGATCACACGGTGAGAGCCTGCCCCAACAAACGAGCAATGGTGGAAAGGCCGGAGAAAAGAGAAGAAGCTTCTGGAGCCAGCACCGTGCCCAGGCCCGCGCCTAGCACTAGGCCCAGCACCGTGCCCAACACTTGGCCCAACGCCGAACCTAGCACTGTGCCCAGCGCCGTGCCCAGCGCCTGTCTAGCACAGGCCCAACGCCCAGCCCCGGAGCGGCCCCAACACCAGCGCACCTCCAGGCCCTAGCGCCTAGCCCTGGATCGGCCCCAGCACAGGCACACCACCAGGCCCCAGCGCCCAACCCTGGAGTGGCCCCAGCACCAGACCAGCACCCGACCCCAGCACCCGGAGCGGCCCCATCGCCTAGCACCAACACCGTGCCCCAGCACGAGCCCAGGCCCGAGCCCCAATATGAGCCCCAACCCCAGCCCCAGCCCGTGCCCCAGCACGAGCTCAGGTACCAGCTCTGGTACCCACAGGCGCCCGAGCCCCGAGCACCTGTACCAGCCCAAGTACGACCTGATACCCCAAGGAGCGCCAACGAACTATCAGGTCAAGTCCTCCACACCATAATCATTATTTATAATTTTTCTAAAGGTGTACCAGGTACGGATTCGAGGACAAATCCATTTCAAGAAGAGGGGAATGAAGTGATCCAGGCCCCCAAGCCCTACAAGACTAATGCCGACCCGGCCCCAGCGCTAATGACGGGCCGAGACTACACTAGGCCTAGACTACGCCAGCACCACCTCCGAAGCCTTGGAGAGCCAAAGCCCCAAGTCCCGACCCCGGGCCAAGACCAGCCCTGAACCGAGGGCCTCCACTAGGTCCTGACCTGATTGCCACAAACCCTAGAGGTAAAGAAGAGCATTGGGAGTCTCTAGAAGCATTCCTAGAGCATCGGCGGAGGAAGAGAGGAAAGGGCCCGACTGGAAATCACAGGAGCCCGAAGTCAGGCCCCGGAGCCGATCGAGAACTAGGCTTAGTACCTAAACTAGGCCCCATGCCAAATGCCACGAGCTCTAGACCGACACCAGGACTAAAGACATCCCTAAGGTACCCTGGGAAGAAGGCTCGAAGCAGAACTCAAAAGGAATGGACAATTTGAAGAAGGCCCCAAGCTAAGCCTGCCACAGGCACAGGGCCCATGCCAGCGCCCGTCAGAGGAGCACTTTTGGCCCATCCAACAATTTACCCATGCCTTTTGAGATTTTCCAAAGGCACTGGAATCCTTATGGCCCCAGGATTACTCTCCAACAAACGGAGCTCAATTTGGAGAAGTATCGAAGGAGATAGAGCTAGGCCAAGTCCTAGTAGAGCATGGATGGAGCACCAAAGAGCACCCCTCAGATGCTGACCCGAGGAAGCCTATGCTAGGAGCTGTGATCAGGCCACCACCTGAGCCTGACCCAAGGAGGGATGAAATACCATTTATGATACGGGAAATGGAGAGAAAAAGCCAAGTACATCCGAACAAGGAATTCTAATCAATCTAGGATTTCCCGGTTTTGGACAGATTTCTAGTCTGACGAAGATTGACGAATTTGGGCTACTTGGAGATAGAATTTGGGGTAAATCCCAACATGAAAGTTGAAGCCTATGACGTCTACTAGTGATCTGCCAAAGGGATTATTTTTCTATTTAATTTGGTATTTATTTGGCTATTTTTCCCAGAACCCGTTTAGCTATTTTTTAGGAATTTTCCAGCTTTCTTTATTAGAGTTTTTGTTTAGGAAGGAGTCTTTTCCTTGTAGGATTAGAGCTCCGAATTTTATCTCCTTTTTAGGACTCTTTTTGTATTTCTTTATTAGTTTATTAGTTAGTTTCGTAGGAGGAAAAAGAGAGCTTGTTCTCCCTTCCTCACCAATAAATAAAGGCGTCTAGCCTCCTTGTAAGACACAACTTTGAATCAATAAACTTCTTAAAGTTCGGTTTTATCTCTTAGCATGGAATTGCTAATCTCTTCTCGACTTTCATGGAATTGATCGTCGTCTAGATAGGCTTATCGTCGAGGGTATCCTCCCCTTGAAGTGGCGCCATCGACTGGACACTTAGGGTTCCCGGCTATATATAGCCGACGTGTCCAAGTACTATCCCGCCAGGTTTCATAGGTGATCACTAGAGCCGATTCTCAAGACTAGCGGTGGCTAGGGTCTCGAAGCAGCTTTCGCCAAGGTTCATCATCCAGGAGGTGATCGGGTCAAGGAGAGCCGACTCTCGAGGTTCACATCACTACCCGACCCAATTCATTGAATCTCCCTCCTTGAGAAACGAACCCACCCACCCAATTGTTTGAGTGTCCCCATGTTCTCTCCCCACCACAATAACCTTATCTAGAAGACGAAGGATCTCTGCCTGGGTAACTGTTCCGACCTTTTCTTGATCGGAGAGAAGGAACTCCAGACGAAGGCATTCCTCTCCGAAGGCATTCTATTCCATCCCTTTCTTTGTAGAAGCATAAAAACTTTCTCAAAGGCCACTAGCGCCGTCGTGTGTTTGGAGAGCTGAGTAGGACAGAGAGAGGAAAAACTCTGGGATGAACAAAGGTTGGAAGCAGCGGTTGCACGGAGAGAGGGAGCCTGACTATGGTAAGTGGTCCCTTTATTTCCTTGTCTAATAGTTTGATTCCCCTTGGGTGGGTCACACTGATGGCGAGGTTAATGCGTGTGGTGGCCGTAAGTTTAATTTTTTTTCTTCTACCCCTTAAATGATTGAAGGCGTAATCCGTAATCCGTGATCCATTCTGAAATTGTAGGGGAAAGCAAACTCTTCACCAGTGAATGTGATTGTGGGGAGAGATTCAATGATTTGGGTCTTGAGGGCTGATTACATGGTTAGGGCTGATTGGGCAAAAATCTGCCACATAAGCTAGGTTGGTGACATGGACTCCTAGGTGGAATGGCCACGTAAGCTGACTAACAAGCGTTTGGACGTCCATGGACGGAAGTCACTACTGGGTTAATGGGCTGAAGTCCAGTGTTTACTAGGATATTTTTCTGAGTTCAGTGACTGGCGGGTTATTTGCTCAAAGTTCAGTGATGAATTTGGTAACCAACCCCGTAAATATGAGAAATATTATTTTTTTCATCAATTTTGAGTCTGCCCTTTTTATTTATGCATTAGTTTAGATAATAAAACAAAATAATTAATGAGGTGAACAGTTGAGTTGACTGGCTATTAATAATTTAGTATATTTGACCACAAAAGTATGTAGTCACCACAAAATTTTTCGTTTCATCTCATGTGTCAAAACCAAATATACTATACCACAATTAAGATTATTAAGAAGATGGCGTATTGGGTTTAATTAGGGTGTTATTGAGTATCAAAGAGTTTTTATCATATATATACTAATATCTCAATTAAACGAGTATTGAATGAAAAATCTGCTGGGTTATCCCACATTGGAAAGTGGAAGGGGCAGAGTACACTATATAAGTGTGAGGGAAATCCTCACCCCATGAGCTATCTTTTGGGGTGAAAAGGCCCAATAGTTCCCAATAGTGGTATCAGACCACGATTGACAACAATCTACCATGCGATCCAGCTAAAGCCAGTAGATGGGTAATGCCTACCGAGAGACTAAGGGGGTTCCAGTCACAACCAATAGATGGGTAATGCCTACACACTAAGAGACCAATGTGTGAAGGGGAGGTTGTTGGGTTATCCCACATCGGAAAGTAGAAGGGGCAAGGTGCACTCTATAAGTGTGAGGGAAACCTTCACCCCATAAGCTAACTTTTGATGTGAGAAGCCCCAATAGTACCCAACAAAATCAAAGCCTAATAGGAAGAAAAACAAAAATGTTTATAGATATTAGATAAGTAAAAATTCCAAAAATATCCAAGTTCCTGCTAGTTCCGGAAGAAACGTCAAACACTAATGAATGAAATCCATTGGATCTAAATCAAGCACGTCGAGGTTAGGAGGAGATTTTAAAGTGAGAAATCACAAAAATTTCTTATATAAGAAATTGAATATGCAGCGTTGAATTTATATGTTTAATAAAATGGTACTAAATGTACCAAATGGTAAATCAGTAAATGTATAATAATGAAAAATAACCATCCACCTTCTCACCTCCCACGTTTCAAGGTTGCTACGGTTATTTTATTTATTTTATATTTTTCACTTTTTATCTTTTCTTTTATTAAAAATTATTCAATGTGATGGACCATTTATCACATAGTTGTACCATTAATCGTATATTCTATTTCTGTGTATTATGTGATCGTACCGTTCATTGTGAAATTGTACCATTCATATATTTTTATGAATGATACAATTTAACAACAAATGGTGCAATTATAATATACATTGAGATTTTACCATTCATGTTCGTTATGTATTAATAAAGATTGTGTTATTATTTTGATTATTGAAAATTATAGTCTTTGCATATTTTGTAGGTGATATGATCACAATGTTATTGTGTGTGGTAATACTATAGTCATTTCTTATATAAGAAATCTCATCAATTTCTCACATTACATAATCTCAACTTGGTGTAGAGTATAAGAAGCGGAGGCGGATCAGGGTCCAACCCTTGCAAGGGGTTGGATTTGGTTCCAACCTTTTATGGACCGTTAGATCAATCAAAGTTTCATCTAACGGTTGATATTTTTTTTGTTGATCTTGTTCGAACAGTTGATCGGATCTGGATCCGACTTTTCCATTTAACTAGTTAACTCCGTCAGTTAATGTCGTTAACTAGTTAACAAGTTAATTTCGTCAGTTAACGGCGCTAATTAGTTAACAAGTTAATTTCGTTAGTTAACTAGTTAACTCTGTTAGTTATCGACGTTAACTAGTTAATAAGTTAATTTCGTTAGTTAACTAGGTAAGTCCGTAAGTTAATGGCGTTAACTAGTTAACAAGTTAATTTCGTCAGTTAACTAGTTAACTCTGTCAGTTAACGGCGTTAACTGAGGCAGTGGTTGAGAGCTGCCAAGCAGGGGATTATTCTGGTTTTGCTTGGAACGGTTCAAACTTTAAAGGTTGGAACCAGATTTGGAGCCATAAGAAACGAAAGACCAACAAGTATATTATAAGAAGTCGCTACGTACGAACGTACGTTTGTTAATGTGGGTATTCCTTTACATGTAGAAAGGCTAAACCAAATATACTATACCACAATTAAGATTATTACGAAGATGGCATATTGGGTTTATTTAGGGTGTTATTGAGTATCAAAGTGATTTTTAGCATATATATACTAATGGTAAACGCTTCGGTGCACCCACTAAAAGTGGGTGTACCGGGTACACCCACTGACGTTTTGATAACTAGAGTGATATTTTCATTGAACTAATCGTTTATATCAATAGATTTAATCTTAATAAGTCTAAATTGAGCTTAGTTGCAATTTTTAGTCATCAATAGATTCTTATACTCGAAAAAACAAGATATTAAAAACATGTTTGTCTATCAAAACGTTAGTGGGTGTACCCAGTACACCCACTTTTAGTGGGTGCACTGGAGTGTTCACCACTAATATCTTAACTTAAACGAACTTTGTAAAAAAAAAAGAGTATTTAATGAAAAATCAGTTGGGTTATCCCACATCGGAAAGTGGAAGGGTTAGGGTGCACTATATAAGTGTGAGGGAAAGCCTCACCCCATGAGCTTGCTTGTGGGGTGAGAAGGTTTTTTTTTTGTTTTGGGGGCAGTTTCGGAGAAATATGTAGCCTCAGTGGCACTTTCACAAAATATGTCCGGAAAGGGGCAAATGTGAAGGGCAGCCAGCGCCACGTGGAAAGATGACCGTTACAAAGTAGCCGTTGTCGACCGTTAGTGGCCAGAAACCATTGAGCGCCGCGCTGAAGGACTGCCCCCTCCAGTTTGTATATAAACCCACCTTGCTCCCCTTCATTTTTCACACCGCACTCCTTCTCTCTCAATTCTCTCAAGGTATTCTCTTTCAATCTGAATTTTGTTTGTTTTGCTATTATATTTTATTAACTTGATTACTAATTTGATCTTGTTATTACCTTCGTAGTTATTGTGAAATATGGCCTCTTCGAATCGACGTAAGTGAAATGGTAGAGTTTTTGTTTGCATCCCAGTTCTTCCTCATTTCTTATGTTGCACTAATTACTGCTCTCATTCAGTTTGAGATGTTGAAAGGATAATGTTCAAGATGAAAAGGCAAGAGGAAGAGGATCTGTTCGTTTACGAGGGAGGCCTCGTTAAATGCAAGTGCAGATTAAGGGCAACCAGATGTATTGCCTACAATTTGGAATGCTATTTCGGTTCTCCTCTCGAGAAGGAGGGTAAGAGTTGTGGGTTTTATGAGAAACTATAGGTGTGTGAGGCTGTGGACGCGGTGACTAGGGAGAAGGACGAGGTAATCTAGAGGCAGAAAAACTCGATTCGACGTCTTATAGAACGAGTGAAGGGTATGGAGTCCCACAATACAATGCTGCAGGGTCAATGCACTGGTTAAGGGGAGTCGATTTTCTGATCGTGACTAGACTGGAAAGAGTATTTGAGGGGTTGAAGTGGTTGTTGTCATGTTTTAGTTATTTTGCTGTTTTGTTGTACTCGTACGCTATTGGAGTGTTGGGGTCTCCCTTGTCTCTCATTGTATCCCTTTGCTATATTTGTGTCGTTCATTTCTGTATCATCATTGGAAGACCTTATGTTGGTTAGTTTGTTTTCAAGTTTGTCTAGTAGATTTTACATAAACAACACGAAGAAAACAAGGATAAAGTTCATTAAAATGGGAAAGTGGGCTACACAAATACTATGACCGACATACTGACTGATAATTATAGAAATGAAAGACTGGTACATGAATGCAACACAATGACATAGAAGACAATAAAAATGAATTAACCATTCCTGGAGGGGTTCGGATTTCTGTTGCTTTGCTTTACCCGTGTGAAAGTCCTTCTGTTGTGGCTATCTTGTTTGTAGTAGCTGCAATGAGGCTCAATCTCTTTGACCCACTCCATCTCGTTGTGTATGCGTGAATGGCGTGGCCTACCGAATTTCCTAATTAATATTTGCTCGGGAACGAAATGCAACCCACCATGTGGCTTCTAGTCATTTCTGCCCCAATTGGATGGAAACTCCTACCGTATATCTGACTCACAGTCTCCAGCTTGTAATGTTTGTTAACGTAGTAGAACGGATCTTGACGAGCATGTCGAATGGATACCATGGCTTGTGAACAAGACATTTTTTCTGTTGGAACTTGCCGCAGGTGCACGACCCATCGTGGTCTTCGTAATATAGATTCACTGTCTGCATATTATTCCCCCTCCCGTTTCTCAGATTTGGCGCAGTCTGCACATCGAACAACCCATTCTCATAGTCGTAAGTCCTTACTACATGGGTATGTGAATTGTTCAGTCGTTTCCCCATCTACTTGAGACACAACTTGGTCCATATTGCCCCAGTCTCCACTTCTTCTCTAATCCTCGTCCTTTGATCTTCAAAGTATCCAACAAGCCTGTAGAAGGTGGCCTCCACAAGAGCTGCGATGGGGAGTGCACGGACTGCATTGAACGCCCCATTGACACTCTCTGCAATGTTCGATGTCATATTATTCCACCGTGCCCCATCGTTGCATGAATCAATAGCTCTCGACCAATAGAGTTCATTGAGAAGTATCCAATCAGTGAGGCCTATTTCCAGTCGAGCGTCTGTTCTCATGAATGATCTGACCCCTTTTCGAATTTCCTCATGGACGATTTTTTACCTGCAAGGGTCACACAATGGATGGGGTTTAGTAAACAATGATAGGTTAAAAATAAAGTAGTCAGGAGTTTAATGAGACATACATAGATTTTCCAAGTGATGCTTCATGGGTGGACACTTTGCCTTGGAGTTATAGTTGCTGACGTAGTGACGTGAGCACCAGCGCCATTGCCATCCATTACGAATCTTACCCATCACATTCGTGATTCCGTCATGTTTATCTGATATGACACAGACTCCGCGTCTGTTAGTTACGAGATCTTGAATGTAATTGAAGAACCACTCCCAGTTCACCTAATTTTACACGTCGACAATTGCAAATGCCATAGTGAAGATGTTCTTGTTGCCGTTGAACGAACTAGCAATGAGCAACATATACTTGTATTTTTCCAGTAATGAAAGTGCCATTCACGATAAGCACAGGAGGGCAGTGCTTGAATCCTTCTACGCTAGGAGCGAAACTCTAGAAAACTCGTTCGAATTGAAGAACAGTACCTCTTGTCAGTGTGGAAACGGGGACTGTGACGAAACCCACTTGTGTACCAAGGTTCCATTCCTGGATTGCCTTCAATACTGATGGCAAGTCGTTGTATAATTTGTCCCAGTCGCCATAGATTTGCTCCACGACCCATTACTTTCTGGTCCACGCTTTCTTGTACGATATACTCCATCCGAACCGACTCAAAACCTCAGCCTGGAGCTGTTTGATCCTCACATGAGGCGTTACTTTCACGAGATGGAAAACGGCATCAGCTATAACTTGGACATTGAGCTGCTTCGCGCCAATGTTGTCCATACTCCCTTGACATAAACTTGGTGTGTGATTTTCAACTCACAACATTCAAGGTCGTATTTCCACGAGGGCTCTCTCAGTTGCCACTACTCACACGGTTCATGGACGGTCTATTCATTTAAAAGGAGTTTGGTTTAAAAGCAATGAAATCAAAAACATAAACAAAACTAAAGCAAGAAAGTAAAGCGATGCAAAACAAAGATAAAGGAGGTTCACTTGGAAAGATAGCTTTATCATGCTCAAGAGGAACAAATGCACAAACAAGCCAAACATGATCGAGGTTGCAATCAAATGATTACGCAAATCCTTTCTATAGACTCAATGCACTCTCGTAGCACTAAGTTCATACCCTAGAACCACTCAACTTAGGCTCTCGCTCTCAAGCTAAGTGACTAAGGATGCATTAAAGGTGTTTGATGAAATGCCAAGCTACAAAACCCTCTCCTATGACTCTATGACCACTAGGCTAGACACCACACTCTCATGTCAATGTCCTAACACTAAGAGAATCATCAAAAGACTAATCAAAGTTCAATTGAATGAAAAACCTAATGCACACCAAGTGTTCGATAAAATGCACAAGAGAGAAATTATGCAACTATGGTTGAATTGAGATGATCTAATTTCTTAGAACACACTCTCGTCAATACCTAGACCTACAATCCATGTAATCTAAGCACTCTCATGCATTACATCACAAAGAATAGACCAATCAAGCAATCATAGCAATCAATGGAATTAACAACAAGTCTAGAGATCATCTTCTTACATCCAAGATCAATCATAGCATGTTTACACAATCAACCTCTATCATAGCACAACTATCTATCAATCCAAGGGAACCTAAGAAATCAGCCACACATGGCCAAGGAAATGAAGGAAAGAGAAAGAAAGATGATCACCAAGAACACCATGGCAATCCTCCTCTTGCAAGCTCCTCTTCCAAGGGTGTGGACTTCAATCCAAGCTCCTCTACTTTGAGTTGCACCTCGCTCTGGGGTTGTGGATTGGAGATGAGAAGAAAGTAATTGAAAATTTGAGAGAAAGGGGTTTTGACGAAGGTGTGTTTTCTGAATAATGAATTCTCCTCCAAAATTCTGCCCAAAATCCTCTTTAAATAGGCTGCTGGAAAAGCCTGGAGTTTTCGGCGAAAACTTAGAAAGTTTTCGCCGAAAATTCCTTTGAAAACCACTGAGTCGGCCTTGACTTTATTCACAAATCAAGCCTCAATCTCCTGGAAGTTCTGATGCGGAAACTGAATTAGTTTTCGGCGAGAACTTTAAGTTCTCGCCGAAAACTTCTTCAGCAAAGCTGCATTTTTCTCGATCTTGCAACGGCCATAACTCCTCCGTCCTAGCTCCGATTGACCTCTCGGTTGCTCTTATGTGCTCCTTGTCATCCGTACTTCAAAGCCAAAAACCTGAAATGCACAAAGAAACATCCAATAGACCACGAATTTGGCTCCAAAGTGGCAACCAGACAACAAATAGACACTTTATGCAAAACATCTATAAAAGCATATAAAGCATGGCAACTAAGGACCAAACACGAGCATTTCATTGGCCAATCATAAGCTTAAAATGCACCAAATAAAGTCACATCAAATTCCCCTACGACTAAGCTTTGCTTGTCCTCAAGCAAATGAATTAGAAAACATCCAAGTTCACAAATGACAAGATCGGTCCCATTGAGATTCAAGCAAAAATAATTTGGCTTAAACTGTTCCACGAACAAACTCAACCTACACATGCAAGAACGTCAACCAAACAAGTCTAGACCTCACTATTTTCTGCACACTTCAAATAGTAGCTAACTAGGACACAATTCTTAACGACCACAACAACACCAACTGTAATCAAAAGGACTTGAATTCGGGATATGAAACGGATTAGGTGGGGGTAGGAAATATTTGGAAATGGTGAGTGATCGTGACGTGGCTATCGACTCGACTTCGTCCGCATCTGCACTTTACAAGCTCTAGCTAGGATCACCACAACAAGGGCCACTTTTAAGAACTCTTTTTTTTCTTCTTTTTTTTCCTACTGCATACTAGTGCTCGATCCAACACTTCACTTAGGTGTTGAACCTGCCTAGCTCACAGCCTTTGCCTTTGCTAGTGCTCAACCCGACACTTCACTTAGGTGCCGAGCTTGCCCAGCTTTTCTTTCGGCACTTCAAGAACTAAAGCAACTAGGCCACTTTCTTTTGAGCATATTCTTTTGAATAATTTCTTCACATATTAGCCACTTGATCCTTAGCCCCTTACAACTTCCACACAAGATTTCGATTTGGATTCCGTCTAATCTCAAGCCATAATCACGAGGGATCAAAAAGGTGATGAAAAACATGGATGAGGGCTGAAAATGTGTGTCAACCAACAAACAGGCCAAGGCTCAATGGGTTATCCTATAGGAAACTGATTCGGGTAGGTTTTTTGGCTGAATGTGGTGGAATTCTAATTGCCTTGATCATCTTAGACCTGTGTTATCGACCGGTACAAAAACACGTGTCAAACCAATCAACCAACATACAAGAGTGATAAAATCTCTGTTCTGGCCTAGACTAATTTGATATTAGTGCTAACATGCTGGTTATAGGTTCTAAGTGGAACAGTCTAAACATCATTGTGAAAGATTGAAGTCCATTAAACACCAAAAGTCAAGAACTGGACGATTCTACAATAGAGGAATTTGACATTCAATCAAGATCATGCACATAATCACAACATAACATTCCACTTCTACCACAAATAATCACACCAAACCTCAAATTCCTACTACGACTAACATGAGCATTGTCCTCAATGATCAAGAGAGAGAGGGTAAGGTGGAACGAAGTTACCGCGTTGGTATAGAAGAGCATATGAGGTAATAGTGGTGAAAGAGTTCCATGACGATCATTGGTGAATAGTGATCCCAAATGCTTGTTAAAACTTATTCAAAAACTAAAACAACACAAAAACCTCAAAGAACAATTAAAAGCGAAAAATTAAAGATAACATGGGGTGCCTCCCAAGAAGCGCTTAGTTACCGTCTTAAGCTCGACGCTACCTGTGTTAGGGTGCCCAACTTAGTACCTCTTTGATGTCAAGTAGCTTCTTCCATGATGAAGATTGAGCTCCAAGTAGCGATAGAAGCAAAGGTAGACTAGCCAATGAACAATGATGCTTGTATAACACTTGATACCTTGGGGTGGCTTGTTACCTTTGAAATTGGGAACTTGAGGAAGATAGTAAAGTGGGGGGCCATCATTGAGCTCTATCGTCTCCAAGTTGGTGATGCCACCGGGTCAAGGAGAGGTGGCTCCACTTCCATGACCACTGTATGAGGAGTAGAGATGCATGCGTCCTTGGGCTCTTGGCACAAATACTTCATGACCAAGCAAGAAAATTGAAGAGTACTCACAATCTTTGGTGGCACCACAATAGGGTGGTGTTGTTCACTTTCGTGCTCCACTCTCGGTACCACCTCTTCTTGAAGAGTCTTCAAAACATGTCTCACCTCCTCTAAGGCATCATCATCCTTGATGTGATCATATTTAGTGCATTATAAGTCCTCAATTAGCCTAGGGATCCCCCATGTTTGATCTCATTTTGCTATGATTTATAGGCCTTTATGGATGTTTTATGCAAAGTGCCCTTTTGTTGCCGGTTGCCACTTTGAGGCCAATTATATCTCTATTGGAGTTGTTTTCTTTGCATTTTCAGGTATTGGCATTGATGTACTGGTGACAAGGAGCACATAGGATCAAACGGGAGGTCAATCGGAGCTAGGACGAAGGAGATATGGACGTTGCAAAATCAAGAAAAATGCACCCTTCAACTGAAGAAGTTTTCGGTGAGAACTCTAAGTTCTCGCCGAAAACCTTAAGCATTTTCGAACAGGAGAATTACAGGAGACGGCCGTTCGATTTATGAAGAAATTTTTGGCGAAAACTCTTCAAAGTTTTCGCCGAAAATCTGTGAAGAAAAGTCAAGCCGTTGGGTGTTTTTCAAAGACATTTTCGGCGAAAACTCTGGGAAGTTTTCGCCGAAAATTCAAGGCTATTCCGGCGTGCTATTTAAAGAGGTAGCGGACGAAAATGAAGGGCATCAATTCATTATAATTTTTACACACAGCCGTCTCACTCTCTCTCTCAACTCAACAATCGCCAATCACCATTCTCCTCTCAATCAAACACCATCCCTCCTCCCTTGTTGATCAACTTGAAGATCAAGGATCTAAGTGAAGTCCTCCATAGCTTGGATTGGAGCTTGAAGAGCCAAGTAGGAAGATCCTCCATAGAAGCAAGGATGGTCTCCTCTACTCAATTTCAGGTTTCTTCCATGGTTGTGCTAGGCTAAGCTTAGGTTTAGTTTAGTGGGGGATGGATCAAGCTAGGATAGATGAATGATTGTATGGATTGACTTTCTCATACCATTTGTGTAAGATGATGATCCTAGACCTTGTGCTTGTTGTTCTTGGGACTTAACTTGGTCCTTTGATAATTTGTTTATGTCTTTCAATACATGAGAATGATTGATTGATGTTGATCTAAGGTCTTGGGATTGTAATTGAATGATTTGAGTGATTGGATTATGCAATTGCAACCATTTTGAGCTTGTTTTCCTTGTTGTCATTTTATCAAACACTTGGTGTGCATTGAGTTTTCTTTCATTTGAAGGTTGAGAGACCCTTTTGATTGCTAGACTAGTGTTATATGATTGACATGAGAGTGTCTTGCATCATTTACCTTGTGCTAGATGAATGTTAGCATAGAATTCAAGTTTTTGGCATTTCATTGAGCAAGTTAAGGCACTCCATTACTTTTGTTCACATAGCGAGAGCATGGTGCATTTGGTCTAGGAGTAGAGAGTCAATTGTGCGAGAGTTCGTTGATTCTACTTGAGTGAATTGCATGGTCATTATTTTACACATCGTTGCTTGAGATCCAATCCAGCTTTCATGAACCTTGAGCTTGAAGAAACCCCTTGCTAAGCTAAACTCCCTTCTCTCTTGTTTGATCCTCAATTTCACTTGTTAGTTTTTCCTTGTTTGCTTATGCTTTTGATTTGTTCTCTTTCAAAACCAAAACTCAATTTTAAATGTTTAGACCATTCATGAACTTTGTGAGTATTAGCTTATGAGAGGACCTCGTGGAATACGACCTTGGTAAAATCCTTTTATCAAGTTTTTGGCGCCGTTGTCGGGGACCTCTCATTCCTAAGAAAGCAATTATTAGTGAATCGATCTTTACACTTCCTTCCATTTTCCTTTTAGCTCCCTTGTTACTCTTTGTTTACTTTGTTATCCTGCATCGTTGTATTACTCGGGTGTGTTTGTTGTGCTTGTTTGCAGGAGATTTGGGGCTCATCTTCAAGCACAATCCAAGGACTAGAACAAGTGCTCGAGCCACGAACTACTTCCCCACCTTCTACAGTTGAAGAACAAGAATTTGACCGCATCTCACACCACACTATGTCTCATCACGAGGACGAGGATAACCATTCGGAACATTCACATCACGTTAATGAAGATGATCAATCGCAAAGAGGTGCGAGGCGCACACTAGCTGATTATGCTCGCCCAACCCTCGAAGGGGTAGCCTCGAGTATTGTGCGAAGACCGTAAATGCAAGAAACTCCGAGTTGAAGCCTAATATGATTCAGATGGTACAGAACGGAGTGGTGTTCAACGGTATAGATGGAGAGTGCCCATCTAGACACTTGAAGGACTTCCTAGAGATATGCGATACGGTGAAGAACGATCAAGTTCACCCGGATTGTGTGCGACTCTGACTCTTCCCCTTCTCCCTCAAAGGTAGAGGCAAGTCTTGGTTGGAGAACCAACATAGTAGAACATTCACTACGTGGGAGGGACTAGCCGAAGCCTTCCTCGAGGAGTTTTTTCCCCCTTATATGACGGATGCAATCCGAGATCGTATCAACCACTTCACACAACACAAGGGAGAGCTCTTCCATGAGACTTGGAATAGGTTCCAAGCCCTTCTTCGGTCTTGTCCTCATCACAACTTCGCCGAATGGAGCTTGACGGATATCTTTGCTAGGTCCCTTGATTTTGAGAATACAAGGATGATCAACCAAGCCGCCGGAGGTGATCTAAGGATGCTCACTCCCGAAGATGCTCTAGAACTCTTTGCGGAGATGGCCAACAAGACAAGGAGTTGGTCTCGACAATAACCTCCAAGGTCCAAGTATGGGAGCGACACTCACTATGACTCTAGAGCTGTAAGTGTTGATGCACCAAAGGATTCTTCTAGCTATGGGAAGAAGCCTAAGTTACCGGGGCACCGAGATGAAGATGACCCTATGTTTGCGCTCCTCATGTCTAGGATCGATGCTATGGCATCTCAGGTAAGTAACCTGAGTATGCCTAAGAATCCCTCCAAGGTTTCATCATCTCAAGTGGGTAATCCCCCAGTTGCTTCAATATATTGTTGTGAATGTTGTGGGGGTCAGGGTCACGACTTCAGTGCTTGCCCTTCCGCCGCTCCTGAGCTTGGCCAAGGCGATCACAATGAGGAGGTAAGCTTCGCACAAGGTCAAGGATTCCATGGTAATTTCAGCCCCCAAGGTAACTATCAAGGTAACTACCACTGACCTTGGAACCAAGGTGGTGGGTACAACAAGTCTAACCAAGGATACCAAGGCCAAGGGAGTCAAGGTAGTGGTTACAACAAGGGTTACAACCAAGGAAATCAAGGAGGATTCCAAGGTTATAGAGGGTATCAAGGCAACCAATGGTCTCAAGGAAGTAACCAAAACCAAGGTAGTCAATGGACTCAAGGAGGTCACCAAGGACAAGGGAACCAAGGGGGAAATCAATGGAATCAAAGTGGACATCCAAATCAAGGTCCCCAAGGTTCTACCCCTCCGGGAATGTACAATCATAGAGGTGATGGACCACCCGGATTCAACAAGCCACCTCACAACAAAGAGGGCGTTTCTCCAATATCTCAAGAGGATACCAACGCGGCAATGATTGAACTTATAAAAAATCAACAAGCTTCAATTGCAAATTTGGAGAATCAAATGGGTCATATTGCTAAAACACTCTCGGAGCGACCCTCGGGCACTTTGCCTTCCAATACCGAAGTCAACCCCAAAGGTCCGGAGCATTGCAAGGTAGTGACCTTGAGAAGTGGAAAACCTTTGCAAGATGCAACCTCTCCTCCAATTGACTCTCAAAAGGTACAAGCGCCTAATAAATGGTTGATGAAGATGATATCAAGGATCCTTCGGATGAAGTTGAGGTTGAAGTCGAACCTCCTACGGGTAATATGAGTACTAAGGTTGCCAAGGAACCTAGTAAGGCTACATCGAGTACACCACCGGTCTCTCCTCCCGCACCGGTTGTACCTCCATACAAGCCTAAGCTTCCATACCCCTCTCGAGTGAGTAAGGATGGTCTTGAGAAGGTTTTTAAGAAGTTTGTGGAGCGGCTTAGTCAAATGCAATTCTCTCTTCCGTTTCCCGAAGCTATGACTATGATGCCTCAATATGCTAAGTTCATGAAGGAACTCTACACCAACAAGAGGAAACTACCGGAGACACCTCTAGTCCACCTCAATGAGGAATGCTCCGCCGTTCTCTTCAAGAGTCCACCGGAAAAGCTTAAGGATCCAGGTACTTTTACTATCCCTTGTGCTATAGGTAATACCTCTTTGGCTAATGGTCTTGCGGATCTAGGTGCTAGTATCAATGTCATGCCATATTGAATATTTGAGAAACTAGGGTTATCTAATCTTCGTCCTACTCGTATGTACATTCAACTTGCGGACAAGTCGACCAAGAGTCCTAGGGGGATTGTTGATGATGTGCTAGTTAAAGTTGGTCCTTTTGTTTTCCTAGTTGATTTTGCAGTCATTGATACCGATGATGTGGATGTATCATTGATATTTTGTAGACCATTTCTTGCTACTTCTCGTGCTTTAATTGATGTGCATAATGGGAAATTGACATTGAGAGTAGGACAAGAGAGTGTCACATTTTGCATAGCCGACGGCATGAAATTTGCTCACGCACAAGATGATTTAGAGTACTCGTGTGATACTATTGCTTCGGCTAGTGTGTGTAGTATTTCTAACTTCGTGTGTCGAGATTCTTTGGATGTTTGCCTTAGAATGAATGTGCAGGAACACTTAGACATCCCAGAGTTAAAAGCTCAGATGGCTTATCTTGATGAAGGGAGAGACAAGTTGGAGAGTGAAACAGTTTTTGTTGCTCTTCCGAAGGTGGAAAGGGTGAAGACCTCTTATGAAGAACCACCTACTCTTGAGCTCAATCCTCTTCCCACTCATTTGGAGTATGCTTTTCTAATGCCAAATTCTAAGCTACCGGTCATCATAAATTCTAAGCTTCTACCCGAGCAAAAGGACTGTCTAGTGGAGCTCCTCAAGAAGTACATGAGAGCTATTGCGTGGAGCATCTCGGATATTCGAGGTATAAGTCCCACATTTTGATCACATCGGATCCTCATGGAGGAATATTTTAAGCCGGTTGTGCAACCTCAAAGAAGATTGAATCCTAACATGAAAGAGGTTGTGAAGAAAGAGGTTATTAAGCTTATGGACGCGGGGATTATCTTTCCTATCTCGGATAGTCCTTGGGTTAGCCCCGTGCAAGTTGTTCCCAAGAAAGGAGGGATCACGGTGGTAGCTAATGACAAGAATGAACTCATCCCGACAAGGACGATCACCGGGTGGTGTGTTTGCATAGATTATCGTCGACTCAATGAGGCCACAAGGAAGGATCATTTTCCTCTACCTTTCATTGATCAAATGCTCGAGCATCTCTCCGGTCACGAGTATTATTGCTTCTTGGATGGCATGTCCGGATACTTCCAAATACCGATTGCTCTGGAGGACATTGAGAAGACCACATTCACATGCCCTTTTGGTACGTTTGCTTATCGCCGAATTCCATTTGGATTGTGCAATGCTCCCGCTACCTTCGAAGTTGAGATCTCGTTGGTCCGGACCATTCACGGTAACTCAAGTATTTCCTTATGGCACCGTCGAGGTAATCTCTCCATACCAAACTGAGCCTTTTAAGGTGAATGGCCATCGACTTAAACATTATGTGGTTAATGATACTATTGGTGCGGTTGAGGTTTTACCCTTGGTTATGCCTTGAGTGCTCTTGGTTTCGTCTAGCTAGAGACGTTAAAGAAGTGCTTCATGGGAGGCAACCCATGTTGTCCTTACCTTTTCGCTTTTATGTTTTTGTGTTGTTTTAGTTCGTTGAATAAGATGTTGGCAAGCACTTTGGCGGATCACTCTTCACAATGTGCGTCACGGGACTCTTCCTCTACTTTGGCTTCCTAAGCTTTTCACTACCACCGCGGTAACTTCGTTCCACCTTACCCTCTCTCTCTAGATCATTGAGGACAATGCTCATGTTAGTCATAGGGGAGTTTGAGGTTTGGTGTGATTATTTGTTGGATGTTTTGCTTGGTTGAGTTGCATGATCTTAATTGAATGTCGATTTCCTCTACTGTAGAATCATTCGGTTCTTGACTTTTGGTGTTTAATTGACTTCAAGCTTTCACAATGACGTTTAGACTGTGTCACTTAGAACCTATAACCAGCATGCTAGCACTAATATCAAATGAGTCTAGGCCAGAACAGAGATTTTATCACTCTTGTATGTTGGTTGATTGGTTTGATACGTGTTTTTGCACCACTCGATAACACCGGTCTAAGATGATGAAGGCAATCAGAATTTTCACCCCTTTTCCATGTTTTCTTCACCTTTTTGATCCCTCGTGATTGTGGCTTGAGATTAGATGGAATCCAATTCGAAATCTTGTGTTAAAGTTGTAAGGGGCTAAGGATCAAGTGGCTAATTTAAAAAGGAAATGTTCAAAAGAAATGAAAAGAAAAGCTAAGTTAGGCAAGCTCGGCACCTAAGTGAAGTGTCGGGTTGAGCACTAGCAAAGGCAAAAGCTGTGAGCTAGGCAGGTTCAACACCTAAGTGAAGTGTTGGATCGAGCACTAGTATGCAGTAAGAAAAAGAGAAGAAAAAAAATGAATGAAAATGGAAAGAAAAGAGAAAGAAAAAAAAAGAGAGTTCTCAAATGTAGCCCTTGATCCTACGCCCGAGTTTGTAAAGTGCGGATCTAGAAGCGGATGAAGTTGAGTCGATAGCCACATCATGATAACTCATCACTCTCAAAAATTCTCTTACCCCCGCCTTATCCGTTCCATCTCCCGAGTTCAAGTCCTTCTAATTAGAGTTGGTGTTATCGTGGTCGGTTTTTCTGTATCCCAATTAACCACTACTTGAAGTGTGCAGATATTAGTGAGGACTAGACTTGTTTGGTTGATGTTCTGGCATGTGTAGGTTAAGTTTGTTCGTGGAACAGTTTAAGCCGAATTGTTATTGCTTGAATCTCAATGGGGCCGATCTTGTCATTTGTGAGCTTGGATGTTTTCTAATTCATTTGCTTGAGGACAAGCAAAGCTTAGTCGTAGGGGAATTTGATGTGATCATATTTAGTGCATTATAAGTCCTCGATTAGCCTAGGGATCCCCCATGTTTGATCTCATTTTGCTATGATTTATAGGCTTTTATGGATGTTTTATGCAAAGTGCCCTTTTGTTGCCCGGTTGCCACTTTGAGGCCAATTCTATCTCTATTGGAGTTGTTTTCTTTGCATTTTCAGGTCTTGGCATTAAGTACTGGTGACAAGGAGCACATAGGATCAAACGGGAGGTCAATCGGAGCTAGGACGGAGGAGATATGGACGTTGCAAAATCAAGAAAAATGCACCCTTCAACTGAAGAAGTTTTCGGCGAGAACTCTAAGTTCTCGCCGAAAACCTTAAGCATTTTCAAACAGGAGAACTACAGAAGACGGCCGTTCGATTTATGAAGAAATTTTTGGCGAAAACTCTTCAAAGTTTTTGCCGAAAATCTGTGAGGAAAAGTCAAGCCGTTGAGTGTTTTTCAAAGACATTTTCGGCGAAAACTCTGGGACGTTTTTGCCGAAAATTCAAGGCTATTTCGGCATGCTATTTAAAGAGGCAGCGGACGAAAATGAAGGGCATCAATTCATTATAATTTTTACACACAGCCGTCTCACTCTCTCTCTCAACTCAACAATCGCCAATCACCATTCTCCTCTCAATCAAACACCATCCCTCCTCCCTTGTTGATCAACTTGAAGATCAAGGATCTAAGTGAAGTCCTCCATAGCTTGGATTGGAGCTTGAAGAGCCAAGTAGGAAGATCCTCCATGGAAGCAAGGATGGTCTCCTCTACTCAATTTCAGGTTTCTTCCATGGTTGTGCTAGGCTAAGCTTAGGTTTAGTTTAGTGGGGGATGGATCAAGCTAGGATAAATGATTGATTGTATGGATTGAGTTTCTCATAGCCATTTGTGTAAGATGATGATCCTAGACCTTGTGCTTGTTGTTCTTGGGACTTAACTTGGTGCTTTGATAATTTGTTTATGTCTTTCAATACATGAGAATGATTGATTGATGTTGATCTAAGGTCTTGGGATTGTAATTGAATGATTTGAGAGATTGGATTATGCAATTGCAACCATTTTGAGCTTGTTTTCCTTGTTGTCATTTTATCAAACACTTGGTGTGCATTGAGTTTTCTTTCATTTGAAGGTTGAGAGACCTTTTTGATTGCTAGACTAGTGTTATATGATTGACATGAGAGTGTCTTGCATCATTTACCTTGTGCTAGATGAATGTTAGAATAGAATTCAAGTTTTTGGCATTTTATTGAGCAAGTTAAGGAACTTCATTACTTTTGTTCACATAGCGAGAGCATGGTGCATTTGGTCTAGGAGTAGAGAGTCAATTGTGCGAGAGTTCATTGATTCTACTTGAGTGAATTGCATGGTTATTAGTTTACACATCGTTGCTTGAGATTCAATCCAGCTTTCATGAACCTTGAGCTTGAAGAAACCCCTTGCTAAGCTAAACTCCCTTCTCTCTTGTTTGATCCTCAATTTCACTTGTTAGTTTTTCCTTGTTTGCTTATGCTTTTGATTTGTTCTCTTTCAAAACCAAAACTCAATTTTAAATGTTTAGACCGTTCATGAACTTTGTGAGTATTAGCTTATGAGAGGACCTCGTGGAATACGACCTTGGTAAAATCCTTTTATCAATCCTCAAGTTTCCTTGGTTCTTCTATCCCCACATCATCGTTACTTGGTGTGTCCTTGGGAAGAACATGTTCTTCAATCGCCTCCACTACCAAATCTTTTCCGTGTCAAGCTCTTCGGATTCACAAGTGTCATCTTCATCATCATAAACTTGCTCCACCTTCTTGGGACGATTCTCATTCTCTAGAGCTTCCATGACGAGATTCGTACTTTGAGCTAGGCGATTGAGCCGAGCCGCATTGTCATCCGCAATCTTCGAGAACTCCTCTAGCATGGATGAAGGGGGAGAGTGTTGCTCCACCTTATGGGGTTGACGTTCATTTTCAAGCATCCCATTGATGTGCGCCATGCTTTGTGCTAAGCGATTAAGTTGGTTCGCATTGTCTTCCGCAATCTTCAAAGCTTCCTCAAGCGTGGGAAAAGGTGGAGGAGGTTCCTCATAGCTTACGAACTCCTCTCGAGGACGCTCACTTTCCTTCACCATTTTCAAGAGCTCCTCTAGCATAGAAGGAGGTTGAGAGGGTTGCTCATAGCTTGTGAACTCCTCTTGAGGACGCTCACTTTCTTTAACCATCTTAAAGAGCTCCTCTAGCACGGAAGACGGTGGAGAATGTTGTTCATGACTTGTGAAATCCTCTTGATAATACTCCGGCAAGACTTGATGGTTGGGTGGAGATGGATAAGGACATTGCTCATTCCACATGGGTGTTGAAGCTTGTTATTCTTGACCCCACCATTGGCTATCTTCCTCACAAGTTTCTTGGTAGTAGTTGGATGGAGTAGGATGACCATAGTATGGGTTAGTAGATGGATTCCACCCTTGATATGTACCATACCCATTACTTCCATTCCACGAGTTCATCTTACTTGCAACCTTGCTCCCATGAACTAAGTGAGGTGGAGAACGGATTGGTGGATGGATCAATAACTTGCTCGAGGCCTTGAGGTGGTGCTTGGAGATGAGTGAATCGACTCATGCACTACTACAAGGTACCTACAAACAAGCACAACAAACACAACCAAGTAATACAACAATGCGGGATAACACAATCAAACAAACAAATACAAAGAAGCAAAAACTAAAACGGAAGGAAGTGAATAGATCGGTCCACTACTAAATGCTTTCTTAGGATTGAGAAAGTCCTCGGCAACGGCGCCAAAAACTTGGTGTGTGTGAATTTCAACTCACAACATTCAAGGTCGTATTTCCACGAGGGCTCTCTCAATTGCCACTGATGTGCGAGATTTAACTCACAACAATCAAGGTCGTATTCCACGAGGGCTCTCTCAAAAGCTTGTACTCACACGGTTCATGGACGGTCTATTCATTTAAAATTGGTTTTAGTTTGGAAAAGAAATAAAAACATAAAGGAAATTAAACAAGAAAGCAAATCAAAAGGGTGCAAATCAAAGGTAAAGGAGGTTAACTTGGAAAGATAGGTTCATCATGCTCAAGAGGAGTAAATGCACAAACAAGCCAAACATGATCGAGGATGCAATCGAATGACCACACAAATCCCTTCTATAGACTCAATGCACTCTCGTCGCACCAAATCCCTATCCTATAACCACTCAACCTAGGCTCTCGCTCTCAAGCTAAGTGACTAAGGATGCATTAAAGGTGTTTGATGAAATGCCAAGCTACAAAACCCTCTCCTATGACTCTATGACCACTAGGCTAGACACCACACTCTCATGTCAATGTCCTAACACTAAGAGAATCATCCAAAGACTAATCAAAGTTCAATTGAATGAAAAACCTAATGCACGCCAAGTGTTCGATAAAATGCACAAGTGAGAAATCATGCAACTATGGTTGAATTGAGATGATCTAATCTCTTAGAACACACTCCCTTCAATCCCTAGACCTACAATCCATGTAATCTAAGCACTCTCATGCATTACATTACAAATAATAGACCAATCAAGCCATAGCCATCAATGGAATTAACAACAAGTCATAGAGACCATCTTCTTACAATCCAAGATCAATCATAGCATGTTTGTACAATTTACCTCTATCCTAGCACAACCATCTATCAATCCAAGAAAACCTAAGAAATCAGCCACACATGGCCAAGGAAACAAAAGAGAAAGAAAGAGAGATGATCACCAAGAACACCATGGCAATCCTCCTCTTGCAAGCTCCTCTCCAAGGTTGTGGGCTTCAATCCAAGCTCATCTACTTTGATTTGCACCTTGCTCTAGGGTTGTGGAGGATTGGTTGATGAGGAGAAAGTGTTTGAGAAGTTGAGAGAAAAGGGTTTTGAAGAAGGCTGAAATCTCAATTAATGAATTCCCCCTCTATTTTCGCCTCCTTCTTCTTTATATACTGTACTGGAATTGCCTGGCATTTTCGGCGAAAATTGTGTAACATTTTCGCCGAAAATGTCTTTGAAAACGGCTGGGCATTTCTTCTAATATTTTCGGCGAAAACTCTGAGCTATTTTCGCCGAAAAATGTCTTCATAAGCCAAGCCTCCGCCTTCTGCTTAAGGTTTTCGGTCCGAGAACTTAGAGTTTTCGGCCGAAAACTTCTTCAGCTATAAGGTGCATTTTTCCCAAACTTGCATCGGCCATAACTCCTCCGTCCTAGCTCCGATTGACCTCCCGTTTGATCCTACGTGCTCCTTGTCACCAGTAATTCAATGCCAAAACCTGAAAATGCAAAGAAAACAACTCCAATAGATACGGAATTGGCCTCAAAGTGGCACTTGGACATCAAAAGAGCACTTAGCATAAAACTTCCATAAAAGCATATAAATCATGGCAAAATAGGATCAAACATGGGAGATTCTTAGGCTAATCAAAGGCTTAAAATGCACCAAATATAGTCACATCAGCCACTACTCACACGGTTCATGGACGGTCTATTCATTTAAAAGGATTTTGGTTTAAAAGCAACGAAATCAAAAACATAAACAAAACTAAAGCAAGAAAGTAAAGCGGTGCAAAACAAAGATAAAGGAGGTTCACTTGGAAAGATAGCTTCATCATGCTCAAGAGGAACAAATGCACAAATAAGCCAAACATGATCGAGGTTGCAATCGAATGACCACGCAAATCCCTTCTATAGACTCAATGCACTCTCGTAGCACTAAGTTCTTACCCTAGAACCACTCAACTTAGGCTCTTGCTCTCAAGCTAAGTGACTAAGGATGCATTAAAGGTGTTTGATGAAAGGCCAAGCTACAAAACCCTCTCCTATAACTCTATGACCACTAGGCTAGACACCACACTCTCATGTCAATGTCCTAACACTAAGAGAATCATCAAAAAACTAATCAAAGTTCAATTGAATGAAAAACCTAATGCACACCAAGTGTTCAATAAAATGCACAAGAGAGAAATTATGCAACTATGGTTGAATTGAGATGATCTAATCTCTTAGAACACACTCTCTTCAATCCCTAGACCTACAATCTATGTAATCTAAGCACTCTCATGCATTACATCACAAAGAATAGACCAATCAAGCAATCATAGCAATCAATGGAATTAACAACAAGTCTAGAGATCATCTTCTTACATCCAAGATCAATCATAGCATGTTTACACAATCAACCTCTATCATAGCACAACTATCTATCAATCCAAGGGAACCTAAGAAATCAGCCACACATGGCCAAGGAAATGAAGGAAAGAGAAAGAAAGATGATCACCAAGAACACCATGGCAATCCTCCTCTTGCAATCTCCTCTTCCAAGGTTGTGGACTTCAATCCAAACTCCTCTACTTTAAGTTGCACCTCGCTCTAGGGTTGTGGATTGGAGATGAGAAGAAAGTAATTGAAAAGTTGAGAGAAAAGGGTTTTGACGAAGGTGTGTTTTCTGAATAATGAATTCTCCCCCAAAATTCTGCCCAAAATCCTCTTTAAATAGGATGTTGGAAAAGCCTGGAGTTTTCGGCGAAAACTTAAAAAGTTTTCGCTGAAAATTCCTTTTAAAACCACTGAGTCGGCCTTGACTTTCTTCACAAATCAAGCGTCAATCTCTTGGAAGTTCTGATGCGGAAACTGAATTAGTTTCCGAAAACTTCTTCAGCAAAGCTGCATTTTTCTCGATCTTGCAATGACCGTAACTCATCCGTCCTAGCTCTAATTGACCTCCCATTTGCTCCTATATGCTCCTTGTCATCCGTACTTCGAAGCCAAAAACCTGAAATGCACAAAGAAACATTCAATAGACCACGAATTTGGCTCCAAAGTGGCAACCGGACAACAAATAGACACGTTATGCAAAACATCTATAAAAGCATATAAAGCATGGCAACTAAGGACCAAACACGAGCATTTCATAGGCCAATCGTAAGCTTAAAATGCACCAAATAAAGTCACATCAACATCTATGATTTGGGTTGAGTTGCCGCACGGTCCACATTCCACTATCGTAGGTAGTGAGTCTGATTCTCCAACGACATCCATTGTGCTTGTAGCCAGCACATTTGAGCTCTAGATCTTCCTTCTTAGACCGTGTCGTCGTCAACATTTGGTTGTTCTTCAAAGCGTAATTCTTGAAGGCAAGTTGTGCGTCTGCCTTCGACTCAAACTATTGCCCAATCGCGAAGCCAGATCCATCCAGGTGGAAACAAGGAATTATGTTGACGCCGTACTCGTGGTTGCTAGTAACCATTCGTTCGCCGATGTTCGGCGCCAAATGCGTGAAAAATTTAGGGGGTGTAGGCACCGGGTGGAGGTGATGTACGTTGTAATGCATGCAATTCAATAACTGTTAAGCACAGAGCAGGACAGATCGTATTCCACGGGTCTCTACTAATTGTCTACTCAAATATGAAGGCAATTTATTCAGGTTTAAACACGTTGTGCGTGGTGTGAGTTCCACGACTTCTAGACTAAGATGCAGGAAAATTAAAACGAAGTTAAAAGACAGAATGATTGGTTGGTTGACTTAGACAGACGACAGACAAGCTTAGATTTCGAATCCCCCTTAGATCACCAAGGCGACAGCAATCACAAGACCAGCGGTTTTCAATTCTCATTCAATCAATTTCTAAACACCACCATAACTCCTTACCCTTAGGTTTAAGACTGGCGAACATTCGCTCTATTCGATCTAACTACCAAGATTAATTAGCCGCCCGAGTACAGTCGCTTCTTGCGACGACAAAACTAACTGGTGCAATTACTAGTGATTAATGAGTTACTCTTGAAGCAGATTAACCCTAACTGGTTCCTACGAAAGGCACACTCCAATGAATAGGTTAATTGGTTGAATTGATGTTTTAAAGAGAGGCGAACATTCGCTACTATCCTTAGCTTAACAAGAATCTAAACTAGGTGATCAAGGAAGACAAGTTTATGCGCCAAAGCAGGGAAGCTGTCTGGCGACTAACCCTAACTTGCACAAACCTAATCTAGGCGATCACCCAGAGAAGAAACATAAACAGTCAAGAACAAAACAACCATGCAAAGAGAAACTGATTGAACTTTGAATCTAATCACCGCCGATCCGTGATCGCTTTAAAGCCCTAGGTGACTTAGGGTTCATCTAATCTAAGCTCTACGAGTTTAGCTACTCATATTCAATGCAGGAGAATCAAAGACAAACAAGGAATACATCTCAGGTAGGAAAGAGAGAAAAGAACTGTAAAACCTAATTTTGACGAATCCATGAAACTTCAATCTTCTAGATCTTCAACTCCTAGCACTAAGCTCTCTGAGATGGAAGGATGGCGTCACGATCTCCTCCTGGCTCTTCGAACTCTCTCTATTCTAGGTCTTGAACTTCTGATAAGTTGTAAATTATTATCTCTTTAATTTGGGCCGCCAGTTAAGTATTTATACTTAACCCAGGTCTGCCGGATTTGCCTAGAATTTTTGGCGAAAACTAAAGAAGTTTTCGCCGAAAACTTCTTTGTAAAATGGCTGGTTTTCCGACTGCTTCTCCTGTGATTTTCGTGCTTAGAGTTTTGGCGAAAACTTTGACTTCTCACCGAAAACTTCTTCTTGTGATGCTCTGTCGATTTCTTCTAGAGTTTTCGCCGAAAACTCTAAGTCTTTTCGCCGAAAACTCAAGTGTAAAACAGGGTAGGAAATGTATTGACTTGATTGACTCCTTAGATCGATTCTGGTGCGGTTCCTCGGGGTTCCAATGCCTTAGACACGTCCTTGGTTACATTATTTGAGGGCAAAAACTTGTGCTATCACAAAAACACTAGAAAACCATCAAATAGACCCGACACGGGTCAATGTAACCAAAATGGCACGAGATAAAGCAGTTGAGTGAATATTCGCTATTCTGCCCTAAAAACCATGTCTTAAGCCAAGAAATGTCGCTTAAATGAGGCTGATAATCACGTCAAATCGAGTGTCATCAGGAGGTCGTGGATGGAGGGGAATCTCTACAGCACCATCAACTACCACATCTAGCTCAGAGTGGATTTCAGTATCATTATCTGTATTTATTTCACTCTCAGATGACTGTTCATTGTCACCACTCTCATATCCCGGTGGTGTATCATTGTCCCCCTCTGGGTTCGGAACATGATCGTTAATGGGTTCCCGTTACCTCCTGCTCACAACAGTGTGGTGTGAGTGACTACTTTGTCCGCTCTCGCTTGTCTGACGTATGACATGCTTGCACTTTGACCCACGAACGCCTCATGTCCTTGTTGAAGCGACTGTCGTTCTCGTACTCAAAGTACAACTCAGCGTTGCGGTAGGTGGGATTCGTGTTCATCATGTCGTACACGACCTCGAATCCCGTGGCGCCCATGATGGGGACAGAAAAGTGAGCCGTAAGCTCGCCTCCGATATAGAAGGGACACCGCCATGTTAGAGCTCTGACAACCGTGAGCTCGGCAAACCCATCTTTTTAGGAACTTCGGGTATGCCTGCCACAGAGGCAGTCTTGCAATGATATGCCTATCTTCCATGCTTAGTCGGATAAGATTGCCCCCGTTGTAAGAGAGACTTGAAGTTGTGGTGTCAACTTATTCCCCACCCCATCAAAGCCATAATGGAAACCCCATTTGGAAGTAATAGTAAGATGAAATGATTTTTTAGAAGTGACAATGGTCTTAAGGCATGTCCAGTATAAATAAAAAATGTGGTAGTGGGATGCAGCTGTCAAGATTCCCCCTCACTATGGAAGTACGTGACTTTTCGTCAGTGTGTAGTGGGATACAGCTGGCAAGATTTCCCAACTGTGGTAGCATATGACTTTTCGTCAGTGTGTAGTGGGATGCAGCTGGCAAGATTCCCCAACTATGGCAGCATGTGACTTTTCATCAGTGTGTAGTGGGATGTAGCTAGAAAGTGTTGTGGGGATGCAAAATACGATATACAAGTATGAAATTACGAGATACATGTCTGAAAATGCGAGATACATGTATGAAAATACGGACTACAAGTCTGAAAATGCGGACTACAAGTTTGAAAATATACAACTACAACTCTGAAATATAAAAGTAGAAGCCTCTAGCCATGTCTATGTCCACCACCTCTACGCCCGCTTTTGTCCCTAGCGTGATCCCTAGCCAAATGCCCGCCTGTGCCGCACCTAGCTGGTCGAGGATCGATGCGCAATCCGTAGCGTGGTGGCTGGACAAAGTCATCATCATCATCATCATATCGGGCATCCATTTATATCGTCGATGCGGAGTGCGCTGATGATGTGAACTGCTACCCTCGCCAAATTGTGCATATTGGGTGGGTGGAATGAACGATTGACTCTCCGGCTGGGTGGGTGGAATAAAGGACTGACTCTGTGTCTGCGTGTACTGTGTCTCCTGGAAGTCATCGAGGGGGTACGAGTCTCGATACCAGTGGCCTTTGTGGTTGCATACTGTCCCACTGTGCTAGGTCTGAATCCCACAAACCAGGAGCCACTAGAAAGAGGCTCCTCTGCCCGACAGTGCATGTAGGTGGAATCCTCGCCTGTGAGAGCTCTGACACCTGGTTGTCATGCGGGGCATGTGTGGGCTGGGCAGGTGCCCTCCTCGGGATCCTCCTCTTGGACATCCTCTGTATAGTAGCAGATGCATGCATAAGAGATCGCAGGGTAGCATGCATGTCCTGATAGTCCTGCGATGTGATGTGAGGATGTGCGGTCGTGACGTACAGACGCTCAATGCCATCGATCTACAGAAAAAACAACGAAAAATGACGTCAACAATGAGCCTTTAAACAATTTGGTACATAATCAGTATGCATCCCTAAACCCCACGTACCAAGGTCTCCATGACAACGCCGGGACGCGACACACCACTTCGTGTGTGGTTGTGGTACCACTGCGAGTACTTACCGTGGAAGCTCCAGTCATCGGGGTCAACCATCCATGAACGTGCCACCAAATGATCTAAGCGCTCGTCCCATAACTGGACATATCGAGGGTACCTGGCAACCTAGTCTCCATGTCGTGTACCCCGCTGTGTGATCTCTAAGTTCAGAATGACCTCTGATTGTTGCATGTCAAACGTCGATAGTAGCTGGTCCATCCCAAACTGACGTAATACATGATCAGGCCTATACCAATGGACACTAAAGTAGCAAATCAGCGGTGTGACGACGCGATATGCGGTGAATGTCATCGGACTATGGCCCTAAAACCGGTCTCATGGTTGCCACTCAAATGATTAGCGAAAAAAGAAAGATTAGCTTAATAATCCAACGGTGAAGTGGCCTACGTAGTAAACTAAAACTCTAGTAAAACCTACTATGAATGGTGTCCCCTCATCCAAAATCTGTCGGTATCCAGAAAGTAAGATGAATATTGTCTTGTCTATTAACCAAGGCGCCCACCTACATTCAATTAACCTTGATAGTTAGACCTATGTTGGAATGAATCTTGTGTTGTACTTTGAACCATATTTGTTCAACTTACAGTGGCATGCGTGAAACACTCCTCCCCTCCGGTGTCCATGTACGCTTCTCGCGAATCGTCGAGCTATAGAAGGGAATCTCTCCAAAGCCCACACCTGGACCACCGCCATCCAGCCTCCAATGTAACCAATGTGATCGCTGGTGGTGCCGCTCTCAATCCGAAATGCAGTACGACCAAACTCTCTATACAGCCATGACAGTGCGGCCGCCCCCCATGCATACTCTCCAACACGATCAAGGTCCTCCAGAAAAGGGAGGAAGAAGAGGTGAGCATACGCCCCTGACGATCGGCGAAGATACAACTGCCCGAAGAAGTCCATGATGTAGGCGCGAAAATATTAATGTATGTGTCTCCATATCGTCGTCTCTAATTGCTCCCTCACGATATGCGAAGTTGGTGCGCAACCAAGTCATCTTAATCCTCCCGAAGACAGATCAGACGCTCTGGCCTCTTCCCTAGAAGGTTCTGAACATAATCACAAATATTCTCCGCCTCAGTAGGAATGAGGGTAGCTGAAGTGACGGCGAGACCATCTACGGTCAAACTAGTGATGAAGTGCATGTCCTCCATTGTGATGTTCGCCTCACCGTGGTAGAGATGGAAGGTGTTGGTCTCTAGACGCCACCTCTCAACTAGAGCAGTGATGAGCTCTGGATCGGGGGTTAGTCGCAAGGAAGCCCTAAGTTGGTATAAGCCAATGTTGCATAGGATCGACTCGAACCTAGGATCGTAGTCTACGATCTTCTTAGAATGACGACACATATGCGTCATGTGTGGCTTCTAATATTTGAGGAACATATGAGAGCGTAATTAGTCAACTAAGTATTTCTAATAAGTCTTTTTTTTCATATCACTCCTTGCAAAGAAGCAATAACGATAGCAAAAGAGGCAAGAGGAGGGGGAGAGAGAAGGGGGAGGGGGTGGGGGAAGGGAGGGGGGCGGGGAAGGGTCGGAGAGGGGTTACCGGAGAGAACGGCTTTTATTCTTTTGGAAAGAGTTAGCAAAAAGATTCATTTCTTGAAATTCTGAGGTGGAAGGTAGAAGGTGAAGGGCATTTCTAGCAATAGCGTGAGCTGCTGAGTTCGCTTTTCTATTGATGTGGGAGGTTTTGATTGTGGGATGGGTCCTTAGGAGGTTTCGGGTTTCACTTATTATTGCTCCAACTGAGGAGTGAAGCTCATCATGATTTTGAATCCGATGGATCACACTTTCAGAGTCACTTTCGATGTCGGCTTGAAGAAGTCGTGACCAAAGGCACCAATAAATCGCTTCTCTAATAAGTCTAACGTAACATAATTCTAATAACCTAATTCTAATAACCTAAGTAATTGAATAATTTCATAACATAATTCTAATAACATAATTGCATACTTAATAGTCAATAATTGCATAAATATATAATTGCTTACATAATTGCATACTTATTAGTCAATAATTATATACATATCATGCATATCAAAACATGGTCATTATTAATAACACAACTAATAACGTTTACATATTTATACTAATTATTAATTACATACAACTAATTATATTTTCTAATATTCCTCACATTCACTAAATTTTAGTTATATACTAAAAGAGTACTAACCTTGGCGTCGAATACAAAGGCCGCGCGATGGCGATCCCACAAAATGCTCGGGTCGCTCGGGCCAACGGATACGCCCTCGGGAACA
Organism: Linum lewisii; assembly: GCA_034768395.1. Taxonomy (NCBI): domain Eukaryota; kingdom Viridiplantae; phylum Streptophyta; class Magnoliopsida; order Malpighiales; family Linaceae; genus Linum; species Linum lewisii. The sequence goes on along the minus strand of CM068302.1, from coordinate 8,184,725 downwards.
TCTTCAAACATGTAGTCCATCTACGTTCAAACATGCATACGTCACAAACCATAAACAATAATCAACTCATAGCACTTAAGATTATAAGTGTTACCTAAGCACGAATGAGGAGCGAGAGTCGAAGGTTTGCTTTGGATTGATCGCTTTGGTCACAATAGCTACAAAGGTAATAACAAGATCAAATTAGTAATCAGTTAATAAAAAATGCTAACAAAACAAACAAAATTCGGATCCAAAGAGAATACCTTGAGAGAATTGAGAGAGAATGAGTGAGGTGTGAAAAATGAAGGGGAGCAAGGTGGGTTTATATAGAAACAGGAGGGGGGCAGTCCACCAGCGCGACGCTCGTTGGTTTCGGGCTCTAACGGTCGGCAATGGCTAGTTTGTAACGGTCCTCTTGCCACGTGGCGCGGCGCTTGTAACGAAACTATTTTCAAAATACAGCCAGCGCCGCGCTATGGCTTCCCTTCACATTTGCCCCTTTCCGGACATATTTTGTGCAAGTGCCACTGAGGCTACATATTTCTCCAAAACTGCCCCCAAAACTACAAAACCCGTGAGAAGCCCAATAGCACCCAACAGTGGTATCAGAGCCCGGTTGACAACAATCTACCATGCGATCCAGTCAAAGACGATAGATGGGTAATGCCTACCGAGAGACTGAGGGGGTTCCAGTCACAGCCAATAGATGAGTAATGTCTACACACTAAGAGACCAATGCGTGAAGAAGAGGTTGTTGGGTTATTCCACATCGGAAAGTAGAAGGGTCAAGGTGCACTCTATAAGTGTGAGGGAAACCCTCACACCATGAGCTTACTTTTGATGTGAAAAGCCCTAATAGTACCCAACAAAATCAAAGCCTAACGGGAAGAAAAACAAAAACGCTTATAGATATTAGATAAGCAAAGATTCCAAAAAATAGACAAGTTCCGTAAGAAAGGTCCGACACTAATGAATGAATGACATTGGATCTAAATCAAGCACGTCGAGGTTAGGTACCATTATATCATCTCAATCTGTTTGCAACTTAATTAGTTATTACTTCCTCCACTCCATCGTTATTTTGAAATTTTGAAGTAACGTATGTTCGTTAATGTGGGGTACATATTCCTGTACATGTACAAAGGCTAAACTAAGTTATACTGGCTCCATAACTGACGCAACTCCTCAGTCGTAGGAATCTCTAACATCATTTTGTCCAAGTCCTTGAACGACATCCCTTTCGACAATCTCCATTCACCGCTTCCTACTTTTGCCTCATCAGAAGAAGTAGACGGCGACTTCATCTTCCCCTTAGCACCTTCACCGGTGAAAGACGCCTCTTCAATCCAAGACACGCATGAATCTTTACCCGTAAGTCTCTGGACCACCGACTTAAAGCTCTGAGGATCAGTTTCAACGTACTGGGTGTCGATTAGCACCACCTTCACGTCTTCACGACTAAATACGCTTGCTGAAGCAACTGCCATTTGATATAATAAAATATAACTCGATCGAGATTTATGTCTTGCTTCTCTATCTCTCAATAGCTAGCATTTATAAGAGTAATGAAAGATTTTGGAGTTCGTGTTGTGTTAAGTTGACATTTTATGCGTAGGAGCAGTCTACGAAGAACAAGCAAGCAAGTCATACTACGTACGGTCGGTCCCATTCCTATAGTTTGACCGTTAAAATTAGTGTTAGAATAATTAAGGGAAAATAGCATTTTGCCCCTTTTACTTTTCCAACTTAACAAATAGCCTCCTATACTATAAATTACTCATTTTATCCCTCCTACTTCAACCACTTTGTCGTTTGGGTCCTTCCGTTCCAACTTTTGTTTTCGTAATGTTAAATCTGGACACATAAGCACCCGATGGAGAGAGATATCGGAGGTAGGAGACGAAAAGTTGGCCAAAGAGGTAAATTGGGAAGGTATCATGAAGCAGTGGCGAAGCCAGGGGGAGTCTACCCCTGGCCCGGGCCCAGGGTCCCCTGGACCCGAATAGCTAAAATACATGTATTTTTCCATACAAAAATATATTCGGCCAATGTATTCTATGTATCGGGCCCAGGGTCTACTAGGATCCTGGCTTCACCACTGTCATGAAGATTATGAATGTATGATGAAATACAAAGGGGTTTTAAAATAACACGTTTTATTCTTCGATTTCATCCTATCTAATTATATATACTTATATTCCAGCTTAGAATTATGCTTAATAAGCTAATGCATGACTATTGAATCTAACACGGTGTACCGAATGCGCATGAATTAACGTTACAAAGACGAAAGTTGGAACGGAAGAACCCAATCAACAAAGTGATGGAAATAGGAGTAAGTAAAAAAAAATTATAGTATAGGGAGCTATCTGTTAAGTTGGCAAATTAGAGGGAGGCATAATGCTATTTCCCTAATAATAAAACATTGTACCGCGTGGTCATTGACTAAAAAATCAGGCTTATATACACAAGTTGGCACGAAAGTCGCAGTCAAAGCACGCAACTTGGAACAATTATGTGACCGAACAAACGCCACCCAATCATTTGTTCAATGGTTATATAGAAAAGGACAATTTAACCAAAATTTGACGCCTACTTGCCTTTCTTGCATTGCATGCATTGCGACTTGTTCGACATGACTTATGTGAAACATATATCATAAATGGTCAATCATGTTTAATTTGGTTCCGTCAAATCAAAAGAAGCTTAATTAGGTTATTAATTGCTTATCTTACCTTTTCGGGATCTATTATCGTTAGGACACTTAGGATTAGTTAATAGATATAATGACCTAAATTAAATGATATATATAGGTAACACTTCGGTATTCTAGGGTATCGGTACCTTACCACACTAGAATACTGTCATAATGATGTTTGAACTTTGGAGTTTGAGGGATTTGGTATAGTATTGAGGGGTTAGGATATTGTGTTAGGAGTCGAGTTTGTTTTTACGAGTTTATGATCCTTTAATTTGGACTTATCGTCAAATGTTAGAGTTTGGAATACGATTTAGAGTTTTCAATCATTATATATATATTATATATATATATATATATATATATATATGACAAACACTCCGATACCCGCTGGGTACCGGTACCCACTGCCACGTGGCGTTGTATGATTGGTCCAACTAATTAATCCGAAAATATGCTGGTTTGGGCCTAAATTTTGTGTACATTACTATTTGGTCATTATAACTCTCTCAAGTTCATTTCCATTTACCATCCACTCTTTAACTTTACCATCCACATTATCTTATCTACTTATCTTCCATCCTACAAAAAAATTTACTTATCTTCCATAATTATTTATTAAAATATGAAGCTTTATCCAAAAAGCTTCCGGTAAAATGACGATGGCATTCTCCGGTGAGATTACCGAAATGTAACACCCTAACCTATTGCAGTGGAACATGATTTTGGTGTTACATTAACTTGCTCAATAGCTTGATATTTTTCTTGAAAATTTGACCTAACAGTTCTTCTCATCATACCTGTATAAAACATAACATATTTCTACATATACATACCATGATTATCCACAACATCCAAAACCGTTATTAGCTTATGCCACTACTACAGACACACTACCACTATATATATCTTACAATCCTGCAAAGCACATATACATCTGCACTATATACACATAGATCACATGATAACTACAACGTGCCTTTACATACCACACCTACATAAGGGTCTAACATATGCATGAAAATGTGTCAAAAACATATGTAAGTGAAAACATGGATCTTTGGCCAAAATGTGCTCCCCCGTAGACGTCCAAGCATGGAGTAGTTGAAGACCGTACCTCATCGAGCCTTCAACTCCTAAACCTACTGGAAGCTGCAAAGATCTCTACTGCTGCTGCTGGTCTGCTCACCCACAAGGATAAGCAGAGGAAAAGATAATAAAGAAAAGGGTCAGCTCATAGCTGAGTGAGTGTAATCATAGCATCGTGAGTTCAAAGCAAATCATACCCCTAACACGTATCTAGCACATAAGCCAAAACACTAGGACCGAATCTCAGCTATCCTGACATCCCAATAGGCAAAAGACTCAACAATCTTGACTTGTGCACATGCGTCTTATCATATTTTAATTATTTGGCGCCTGGCTATTCCCATGCTATTAACTCTCCCGGGCTTGCTTGCTTGTTATTCAAGACCACTATGGGTGTGATCATGACTTGTAAAAGAACCTTCACCATACCAAGAGTGAGGTTATAAACTTGATTTCATGAATGAGTCTACACCATACAAAGATGCGACTATAAACTTGACTTGATAATTGAGTAATAGCATGGGGAGCCCGAATTGCTACATGAATGACCGTGAGACCAAACCATAAATGACTTGTGTTCTTGTTCATGATTCTTAACTTGATATTCCTTAACCTTAACTAGATCATTTAATGCACTTGACTTGTATACTCTTGACATAACAATACTTGACTTGACTCATAATAACTTAGGAGTCCCATAGTGGTACTTCATCGGGACTAGCCCTCATACTAGGTCATTCTCCGGATCACGAATCCAATATCACAACTATTACTAACGACGTAAATAATGACAATATGAGCAATTTACTAATCATAAATATCGTAGCACATAATAACGATATTAAAGGAAGCATGAAACATGGAATCATATAAATAACTTATTGATAAGCACGACAATTAAAACACGTATCACTCGTGGTTCTATGTATAACATGTAATTCCATACACCCCTAAGAAGTCGGTCTATTTCTCCTAGGTTCATACTAAGAATAAACGTAATTAACACGATACAACAAACCCGGTATGCCGTGCTAATCCCTCACCGATTCTGATTAACGGAACTTCGATACTATTTCTTTGTCTGAACCCTACTTCAGAACGACTTCCGTATCACGAACCATATATGAATACACTTTCAATTTTTTCCTCCTACCCTTCCTCCCTTCCAATTTTCCCTCGGTCTCCCTCTCTGTATCTTCTTACAGAAATGTCTTTCCTTTTATGAAAGGCTATTCCTTATCACCTTACAAAAGTTAAGTTTGGTTTAATGAAATCAATTTGTTTTCTTAAAGCTATGTGGAAGGATTTGGGATATACACCCACGTGATCATGTTTCACTTTCTTTTTTTCTTTTAATTTTCTTTTTAAGTAATAATGTTAAGATAACTATGACAAATATAATGATCTTTATATTTGTCCTTTATATATATAGTTACTACTAATCAATACTACGTCGAATTAATCGATCGTTCTGGTGTGGTTGGAATGGGATGCTACACGAAATGGAGGAGATGACGGCAAGGCGTCGGAGTAGGCGCATCACTGATTCAATATTTCTGAATGTATGTTGTTCAGTCTCCTAATCACAGCTTTTGTCGGAACCGCAATCTCGTTTTGTTGCTTCTCAGCAGCCGTAATGGTAGCCAGGTGTCAGGAGTATCTCTACCTAGCCGGCCTACTCTCCTCCGGCGTGTCCATCCTCTTCAGGCTCCACTTCGCATCCTCCATCTTCGGCGGATCCACATCTCTTTTCAAGTTCGAGGTACATATTACTCATATCCTAGGAATCACAAACCCTTCGACAAAATTCTCTGCTAATAAGCCATTTTTCATTCCCTATCTTGCAGTTGTACGTCGGGCTTCAAGCCCCCTCTCTGCTTCGCTTTCCTTTATGAATATAAAGTTGGACTTGTGGCACCAGACATAGAGAAGGAGTTCTATCGGCTTCAGGGGGATCTTTTTTCATTAGGCCGGGTGAAGGTAAAGGTTTTTTCAATGTTTTGATTAACACTCCTTATCTATTTGTTTCCCCTGTGAAGATTCTCGTATGCCTTGTGCAGTTCATGAGAATTGCATATCTAATTGGGTATGGGAATGAAATAGAGAGAAGCCCCGTGAACAGGTGAGAATCAAAATTTTAGGCCTGAATTTGCTCTTAGCACGATTGATTGATTTTCTTCGAGCATAATATGATGAATGTTGTGAATATTTGCTGTCATATTTTGCTCTTTGGACTTTAAAGAAGTTGGTGTTCCTTCCCTCTGTGCAGTGCTTCTCGCAGCATGTTGCCTTGGCCCAAGCCTTCAGTTTGGCCATCAGTTCCGACTGAGGTGCTTGATAAGGAAAAGGTTAGTTGCTGATTTACTGAAGTGACTTGCTTTATTTTTCTTTTTCGTTTGTTAGCCACTCTGGATGCCTCCATTTCTGCCCTTATTGATGTTGACGCTGGGAGCTGGAATGAGCTTGTAGTATCTTTCATATCTAAGAGTAGTAAAAAAGTGCCAGGGCACTTATTCATTAACCTTTGCAGTTTAAGGCAATGGTTGCCTAATCTCAATTCCATGCCTATCAAAGTTTCTTAAAAGAATTCTTATTTATTCCTGTCATTAAGGCTGGGTTAGTGTTACTCTGAATAGTGTCCCTGATCATATCGAATTGTGCACCTGATCCTCCAAACTACATCAAAGACTAAGCATTTTGGTATTAATAGAAAAGAGTTGCCTCTTGAACCCACTATGCGTTTGCGTGAGGCTAATCGGTGGAGGGCCTCACTTTCTGCTGGCAATGTTTTTGAAATTTTTGATGGTCACCCAAGTATCACTGACGGGTAATGTATTCAAGATTTATTTAACCCTCAAAAAGATGCATATTCCTTTGATTTTTCTTTTGATAGTAGTCTAGTCATATTCAAATTTTCATAAGAGTTTTTGTGCTCTCATCTGATTGTCACATGAACTGACAGATCAGATCCAGATGGTCCATTAAAGTCACCACAACAACAGAAGGGAAGTGGCACCTCTATGTCGCGAACTTTCTCTTCTCCTGGTTTTGAGGGGTCACCAGATAGGCCTATGAGAATTGCAGAGATACATGTTGCTGCCCAGCATGCTTTGCAGGACATAATATTAGACACAGAGTTATTGAAAACTTTGTCATCTCTAGAGGATTTCGAGGTTAGATTGACGACAATATATGAAAGAATTTCCCTTCTTGTTTCCAAGTGTGATGATCTTTATTTATTCCTCCTCCCCCCACCCAAAAATGTTGGATCTGATTTTTCTTTAATGTTTCTTTCTTCGTGACAATCTTGTCGTGGCAGCAAAAATATCTTGAGCTAACAAAAGGTGCTGCTGACAATTATCATCGTTCCTGGTGGAGAAGGCATGTTGTTGTCCTTGATGGTGAGATTGCAGCTGTTTGTTTCAGACATGGAAACTTCGACCAGGCTGCAAAGTCATATGAGAAGGTCTGTGCCCTTTATGCTGGAGAAGGCTGGCAGGAGTTGTTGGCTGATGTTTTACCAAATTTGGCCGAGTGTCAGAAGATGTTGAATGATCAAATGAAATATCTAAGAGCCAAATTGTTCATCTTTTCTGTTCAACAGGGTGAGGTGATGTATAAAGTGAATGCAACTCCGGAAAATTGGATGATTGCTGGAAGGAAAAGAGGATAGTTTCTCTGTCCAGAAAAGAAGGTGCCAAAACTCTTTAAAATGTTTGGTTGGAGAAAAGTTTCCCAAAAGGGTTATACCTTTACACATAATGGTTACTTATGCTTGTACTCATGTCGCAGGTTCGAGGATAGTTATATCAGTGTTGTGTATACCTATGGTTGCTGGTTACATCCGCCCCCTCAACTAAGACTTCCTGATGTTGACGAATCGAATATAAGCTGCATCCCTCCAGGACCTTATCTGGTCTACATAGTGCCGCCAGCACTCAGCTCTTCGTTCTGCATTCCAGTGCGATCTCTTTCTCCTGCTAAATGTTGAGTACCATTTTCCAATATGACTCTTTGATGCTGCAGTTTTAGCGGTATCAAATACTACCAAGCTGGAAAGCTAGGGTAGATCGTATTCCACAGGGTTTCTTCTAATCGACTACTCAAAGAAGCTGTCAATTTATTCAGGTTTAAACACTTAGTGCGTGGTGTGAGTTCCACGACTTCTAATCTAAAAAGCAGGAAAATAGAAGACAGAAAGATTAAAAGGTTGACTAACGAGAAGATAGACGAGCTTAGATTTCGAATCCCCCTTAGCTTACCAAGGCAACGGCAATCACAAGACCAGCGGTTTTCAATTCTAATTCAATCGGTTTCTATACACCACCATAACTCCTTACCCTTAGGTTTAAGACTGGCGAATGTTCGCTCTATCCGATCTAACTACCAAGATTAACTAGCCGCCCGGGTACGGTCGCCTCTCGCAACGACTTAATTAACTGGTGCAATTACTAACAATTTATGAGTTACTCTTGTAGTGGATTAACCCTAATCGGTTCCTACGAAAGGCACGCTCCAATTATAAGGTTAACTGGTTGAATTGATGTTTTAAAGAGAGGCGAGCGTTCGCTTCTATCCTCAGCTTAACAAGAATCTAAACTAGGTGATCAAGGAAGACAGGTTTAAGCATCAAAGCAGGGAACCGTCTAGCGACTAACCCTAACTTGCAAAAACTAATCTAGGCGGCCAACCAGAAAAAAAACATAAACAATCAAGAACAAAACAACCATGCGAAGAGAAACTGATTGAACTTCGAATCTAATTACCGCCAATTCGTGACCGCTTTAAAGCCCTGGGTCACTTAGGGTTCATCTAATCTAAGCTCTACAAGTTTAGCTACTCATAACGATAACAAAAGAATCAAAGGCAACAAAGGAAATCATCATACAGAGGAAGAACAGATAAGAACTGAAAAACCTAATTCTGACGACTCCGGCGAAGCTTCAATCTCGGTAGGAAATAATGGCAACAACCTGTGCTTTCACAAAAACACTAGAAAACCATCAAATAGGCCCAAAAAGGGCCAAAGTAACCAAATCGGTAGGAAATAGGGTAGTTGAGTGAATATTCGCTATTTTACCCCTAAAACCACGTTTCAAGCAAGCAAATGTCGCTTAAATGAGGCTGATAATCACGTCAAATCGAGTGTCATCACTCTTTTTTGCTGTATATTTTTCCCCGCTGGAAATAGTGTAGAAGCTTTCTTTGAGGTGGGTGTTGCGAGAATACGATCTTCGAACATTCATTTTGATCTTGGCCACAGTAACAATTTGAGTTCAAGGAAGCGGCTAGTTGAATAGAGATCTAGGGGAGAGGGTGTTTTAGTTAGTTTTCTAGGTTTCTGATAGTAGCTTGTCTGTATTTTATATAGCAACAACTTTGTAGTAGTGTTCAGTATACAAAAACATTCTAGCAAATGCAGACTGCAAGCTGAAACTCTGTGACTTTGGGCTTGCTCGTGTGTCATTTAGTAATGCCCATTTCACTATTTTTTGGACAGTATGTGTTAGTTGGGGTAGTATTTTGTTGTGATATACTCTCCCTAGCTCTGTTTCTTCTAATAGGGTTCGTTATTGCCTTAAAATCTTGATTGTAAGGTTTTCTTGAATTGTGTTTTCCACAGTATACGCCTGCTATTGATATATGGAGCATGTACTCTTCAAGTTTCTTGGGTTTATGTATGAAAATGGAACTCATAAACTGAAATGAAACAAAGTGATAAGCTGATTTAACTAATCATCATAGTGATCAATACTCGGAATAGTAAATTTAGTTCAATACTCAGAATAGTAAATTTAGTTCAATACTTGGAAAAAATAGATACTAAATTACAAGTCTCATTTATCTAATCATGCACCCTAACTCCACCCGCCAATAGCTTGCAGCTTCGTATGCTCCATTAATCAACCTCAATCGCCCTTCAATTCATAATAAACAACCATCAACCAAGAAGATTTAATATTTCACTATTACGAAATAAGGAACTAGTGACGATGCACATGCATAATACCATGATAAAATGTTACATTTTTACCTGATTGTTTGAAGCTTTATTAACTGCACATTTTTCATGATTTGAATAGTGTCCAACCAGACCACAATTGCTAAACTTTCTCGTTTTGATTGCTTTTTTCCCCTTCTTTCCTGCACATCCCTTAAACTTGACATTTTTGGGATCTTTTATTCCTTGAAGTTCCTCTGGTATTTTCACTGTCGAAGTAGATGTAGGAGTGTGTTCTATTGTCCGGAACTTATCATTCACTTCGTCAATGCCGGTTTGAGCAACCTTATATGCCTCTGCCGATGATGCCCCCAACTTTAAAAATTCTCTGGTGGAAGACAACATATTTCCATGTCTTAGTCTAGTCTGATAGGCCTCGTCGGTATAGTTTGACGTAACCCTCGATCATTTTTTATTTTTTGGCTTCTTTGTAAACCTCTGAATCACGAAGCTTTCTGGAATCTCAAACATTGCTTCTTCTTTCAAGATAGCTATCATATGTTGGCACGATATTCCCAAACTATTGAAGGCTTTGCAAGTGCACTCGGCTGACTTCTTTTCAACATCATATATAACTTTCTCTCTTGTGTTTTCATTAGATCATACTTCTTCAGTATGTATATGTGATAATCGCCAATTGTCTCTTTGCTTTCCTTACTCCAAATCGAAGATTTTTCTAGCTCAAATTTGAATTTATCAAATGCTTTCAATGTGTAAACATCAGATGCACTTTTTTCCACTGACCTCATTATCTTTGAAGTGAGTTCTAGTGCCCGGTGAATAGACTCGTAGTCTAATCTTCGCTCCTCCTCCCTCATATCTTCCATCCAATGATCGAAGTTTACACAAAATTCAAGTAGACTGTGGTTATGTTCGACGCATTTGCCCATGTTTGAATTCAATCCCTCGCATCTCGATGTCATTTTCATCCCAGCAAAAAATACCACGAAACTAAGTCTGAGCCCATTCATGTCATTTGTCGAATAAGTGCTTCACCCAATTGTTTGTTTGTAGGGAGCACTTCTCCACAAACTCGTTCCATTTGACACTAAACTCCTTATCTTCGTACTCTGCATCCATAAACTTCGACCACCCTGATTTAAACTGATTATCCTTCATGTGTTGTGCCACGTTCTTGTCAAGATGCCGCGAGCACAAACGATGAGTTGCTTTCGGGAATACCTTCGTTATTGCAATTGACATAGCATGGTCTCCATCGGTGATGACTGTTGTGGGCTTTTTCCCTCCCATGGCTTTTGTTAGGGTGTCCAATGCCCAAGTATAGTTATCTTCCTTCTCGTGCTGCAGTAATGCGCATCCAAAAATACAAGTACTGTAGTGATGGTTCACACCTGTGATATCACACAAGAAATATTTAGTGCTGTAGTAATTGACCAAATATTTGTTGCAAACAAAGGAAATATTATAATGAAGGAAAATAAGTTGAAGCACGTACTAGAAAAAATAACAAAAGGAAGCTTTCTTGTAGGTAGTGTCAAACATCAAAACGTCGCCAAAAGCTTCGAAATTTGTAATGCTCGAGCTGTCATCCTAAAACACCTTTTCTAGCATTATGTCTTTGTCCACCGTGTACTCCATGAAAAAATCCATATCTCCATTGGTTTTAAACTTCAAGTAGGCAAGTGTTGTTGCAGCATCACTTTCGGAAAGTTTCTCAATGTCGTCTTTGTGGCATTGGTTGAAAGCATCTCTTTTTGTGGAACCCACGTTGGCATGTCCTCCCGAGTGATGGACTTCGAGATCATATGCCTCACTGGGTCTTAAGTCGGTTTCTCTATAATGCCTCAGTGTGTCTTTGTCTGGCTCTCCAACATTTCGATTTGCTGGCATATGATGTGATAGAGATGCTTCGGTGTACTCATGGTTATGTGTGTTTAATAACTTTGTGATTTTATACCTTGAGGAGGATTTCTCGAGTTTAAACTTACAAGATGCTTTGCAACCAAATCTTAATAAACGTCTAGGGTTTTTTTTGTTTCTTAAGAGATGATGGCCTTCTTTCTCCTTGCGCATTGCACACCATATTCCGCTCTGTAATTACATCATTTTTGTCCCTTTTCACGTCGTCTTTTCGAACAGAAAATCCCCAAGCTTTGTCATACTTGATGTACCATTCAACCCCTTCGTCATGACTTTCGAATCGAAGTTTTCCCACCTCATCTTCATTTAGGTCACGCAGACATGCATACTCTCTTTGTAAGTCATCGTAAACATCAACACCTGTTGGAATATCATCTGCATCCATTACTTTAGAATGATTCTCCGCTCCTGTCAATAGCATAAAAATTGTAAAAATATTAAAAAAGGAACAAAAACATGCTTAGGAAGTTCACCATAATCCATAGAATCAAATTATAAGACCCAAATTAATCTCAATGATGGTTTGAAAAAAAACTGGTTTGACCAGAGTTGGTTTATCCCGAGTTGGTCTAACCAGTTGTGGTCAAAGAAAAACTGGTCAGACCAACTCTGGACAAACCAACTCTGGTCAAACCACAATATTAATGCATAATTCAGCAACAATAACAAGGATTAGTAGTCAGAATTAAAAATCATAATGTAAGTTTGTGGAATAAACCGCAACAGTGAACTTACATTATGATTTTTACATTCATAACTCATAATTTCGCTGCATAATTCAGCATAATTTGTCCAGGATTCAGCTCATAATTCAGCAACAGCAGTAAGGATTAGGAGTCAGCATACAATTTCACTGCATATTCATAACTCAGCTCGTAATTCAGCAACAACAACAAGAATTCAGCTGCTAGAAATTGAGCTCTTGGATTGAGCTGCTCCAAATTGCTGATGCAAAAAGGATTAACTTCGACAATTAGGATTAAGAAAGAAGCTTCTGTATGATTAGGATTAGGTTCGAGTTGGGATAAACTTACTCACTTAGAATGTCGCCTTTTAGTCGAAGAAGATCAAATCGGCACAAAGAAAACAACCGATTGTAACGCAACTGCAGATTAGTCTTTGATCTCCCTCTTCGGTATGAGAATAGGAGATTTAGTCTTCCATCTGAGAATATTGACAGAAACATTGACTGTTTGAGGATGAATAGGAGATTAAGAGTAGTTACCTTGCTCAGCTCCCTCTTCTCTTTGGACTTCCTGCAAAACAACAATAGAAATTCCCTCTTCTCTTTGAATGCAATAGGATTTCCCGCAAGATAATTATTCAAAGACTATAGAGCTCTCCGACCGCCGCTTCTGTAATCGTCGTGCTGCCTCCAAGAAACTTTAATATGGATTAGGATTTCGGCTTGAGCTCTGAAAATTGAAGAGAAGATTTCGGCGATGAAATCGAATAGTAGAGGGAACATTTCAACGAGATAATTGACAGTTAAATTAATGCATAATTTTTTGCTGTGTTTTCGGCGAAGAAATTGAATAGGAGAGGAAGATTTCGGTGAGATAATTTAATAGGAGAGGAAATTGCTTTTTTATAAGAAGAAATTAATGTGTCTATGATACCCAAAAGGGAAAAGGATTTGAAACAATAATTACTTAGGAAATCACAATTTGGGGAAATAGTTAAGATTCCTAATCAGATTCTGAAAATATTCACTCTTGCTTAACCGGTTGGTTTGGTCGGATAACCGATTCATTCGAGCAGCAGTACCAAGCCTAAATAAGCCTAAATAAGAATAAGAATAGGGCTGGAAAGCCCATATGCATGCCATTTTGGGCTTCTGGTTTTATGCTCAAATTAGCTTGTTCATTAACTCTAATTAAAATCCAACTTTCATTATTTAGAAATATCCTAATCGAAGATGAAATTAAAAAAACAATAATAGGAAATTACTACAAAAATCTATGGAATATTTCCTAACAGTGGTAATTCATCAATGCGTCAACATCATTCCACTTCATTCTCGCATCCCTCGTCAAGCTTATACAAACGAGCCATTTTGTCGATCTCTTCATCTTTCTTTATCTTCTCTTCAATGTATTGTTTAATAATGTCCTCAAATTTGGATGTGTCATGAGATACTCGTTCGTGTATCATATTCCATGCATAATTACTAGGATCCATGATCAAATATTCAGCCATGTGTTCATGTGAGCCACAGTGCTACAAGCGACAAAAAAAAGTATTAGATACGCGTTGTTGTCCTTTTGCTAAAACTGTAACAAATTTAAATAAACGTGTTCTTACCACTGCATAATTTCTTGAATATTGTGCAAACATCATCCATTGACAATCCCACATCCCACAATCGTACCTAGTTACATTAATGTCATCGTTAAGTAACTACGATAATAAATAAGAATTGAAAACAATGTCATGAATGTACTCACGAGTTTTTTTTTTTGGTTAGGAACACCTTTAGGAATGACGATTTCCCAATCCGTGACTCTTGGAGCCCTTTTTGTATCTCACATATCCTTTGATATTTGACTCATAACCATGTATAGGAAACGCACCTGAATTGAGAGGTCGAAAAAAGATGTATTATTATGACATGTGGAAAAAATTGAAGCATTGATAAAGTGGCAACATACCATTTCTTGAATATCTTCTTCCCTTTTTGTAGTATTATTAATATCGGGCAATGAATCAACCATGTGTACAATCTTCTCATCAATCGGAACAACAGCCAGGTACCAAGGCTCACTGGCTTGATTCATTGGAACGTAAATCTGCATGACAGTAAAAAGAATAACATGATACTAGCAAAATATTAATAAATATTGCATAGCTCGCATAGAACACCATATTACCTTGTTTGGTCTTGGAGAGACGGACAAAAAAGTGTTTATGTAGTTGTCCACAGTTTGTCGATGCGTCATCCTATTGGTCTTGCTATAATAATGTTTGCCGAAATAGATTATGTCAGTTCATGTTACGGACATGCATATTTTAATTATTCTAATCGTAGTTACCAGCATACTAACCTGAAATTCCACAGGAAGAAACCAAATAACATCTTTTCTGTTTTTTTTCTTGCATGCATGTTTGTTGAGCAGCTACAACATTAATGATCTGCATATGAACCACATGAATAAATTGAATAAATTAGTTGAAGTACAAAGGAATATTGACACTTAAATTGCTAAGAGTGATGAGAAATTCTAACATTGCCGCAAATCCAATTGTTTGGAAGTAGACTATGTAGATCGTTACGAGTACAAGTAATACCATAAACGATAAATAATTTTTCTTTGGTAGAACACCCTTCAGAAAATACATAACAACAAACAACAGCTTCTTCACACGTAATTCTTAGTTCTAGTGGAATTGGGAATGTCAATTTTCGAACCTAGTAGGAAAATAAACATGAAGCAAATTACGCACATATAATTGTACTTTTTTCTTGAGGAAGTAAAAACTTTAGAAAATCATTCATGTCTTACCTCATCCGGATTACTGAGCGTGGTACGCTTTACAATGTTTGGACAATTTGTTTCAGTATGAGATTCAAGGTTAACGACAGGTGTACCAGTGAAATTTGGAGTTCGTGGAAGAGCTCGTTGTTTCTTAGTACTGCGAACAGATATAGGGGTGACTTTCACATCTTGATCAATCTTATGTTCAGATGTTTTCTTCAATGGCACTATTGCATCCTTTAATTCAGCAAACATTTCAATCTGATTGGACATAAATAATTTGAATCTGTTGATGAACCTTCAATATCACGTAAAATTATTAATGTTATTATGTTTACATAAAATAGCAAATCGTCGACAATCTCAAAGATCAAACGGAGAAATAAAGCACACGAAGCATTAAAGAAAATTACACTAACGTTTGTAACAAAACTAGATATAAATCTTACTTGTTCATGTTGACAAAAGCAGTAGTGGAGTTCTGGGAATTCTGACCATAAAAAATTGTGCCGGGACTTTGTGGATTTTTATTATGTTATAAGGTGATGGGAACTGTGGACATAGATTATGTTTTTGGGTGATTGGAACTGTGGACAGATTATGTTATTGGGTGATGGGTATTGTGGACAGAGATTGTGTTTTTCGGTGATATGAAACTGTGTAGGGATAGGTTATTTATGCACCGAAAAATTCAGAATAGGGAAAACTGTGCAAGGAAAGGAAAACTGTGCAGGAATATGTTAATTATTGGGTTCATTATTCAGAACAGGAAAAATCAGGCTAATAAACAAAAATTTAAAATAAACAGAATATTCTGGCTTAATTGTATTCCTATTTAGGAATGGTTTCCACAAAATCATAAATTACTAACAATTCTAATTACAATTAAAATCTAAGTACAAATTAATCATTACAATTATAACTTTACAATAATAAGGTGGATATTCAGAAGTCCAAGTCATACGAATTACGAGGTCTTCTGAAGACCTTTCGTGATGTCTGCACATCTTGTTCTCTAGCTCAATGAACTTGTACCCTTTCAGTTTCGAGCATGAAACCCGGGGTCTTCTGCCACCTGGATTTTTTGTACCATTTCGTGCAGCTTCTTGCTGTTCAAATGCTTTTGACTCAAAGTACTCGAGGCAAGCAGCAGCATCCTGCAAAATTTCAATACAATTGACATCACATATAGTTAGATAGGTGCGAAAAGGCAGCGCAAATGAACTTGATTCTTGCATTAGAATATTTCAAGTGCTTATAGCTGATTAAAGACCATTACAGACCATGGTGCATATATAGAGTGTAATGTAATGTTGATTTAACATTCGGTTGGCAAGACATAGGATGGATCATAGCCTTCTAGGATGTTCTAAAAACATCATTACTTGAGAATATATCCATGATAAACACAAGCAATATATGTCGCACATCTATTCAAACTACAAGTCAAAACAATAGCTAGAAGTTGCATATACAGAAAGTACAATACCAGAGTACGCAAATCATCTGGACCCAACTTTGCTCGGAGAATTTGTAGGGTTGTTTGTTCATGTTGTACGCTCAAGGGGTATGCTTCCATCAATGACAGTGCAATTCCAATTGCATGGCAACTTGCTGCCATATGTGATAATTATTAAACTGTACAAGGAAAATTTAGAATTATAAGAAAGCATAAGACACTAACCAAGAAGTTAGAATAAAAAAGTTTCAGGAATATCAGCTCGGATTACCAAAACTACTAATTTAACACATAAACCCCTTAAAATGTTGATATACAAGCACTAGGAAGGAGAATAATTCCGCTAGAGAGATAAGTTATGTTAAGGCAACTGCAAATGTCAAACAGGGAGCAACATGTTTGTGAACCTCTAAGTTTCATGGTAATATTCATAAACGGAATGCTTTAATGCTGGCTTCAGTTATCATTTGCAATCTTAAAATAGCCCATTGCATTTACAGAAATACTGACACTTTTCTCCATCAATAAGGAAACCAAAGTGGCTAGTAAACAATGCTAGAAATAAACTTCCAAGCAAAACATAATCTGAATGTGGTCTGGGCCAAGCAACCTTTGGTTGCACTTTAGAGCCTTATGAAGATATCTAAGTGCAACATGCACATTCCCCAGCCCTTCTTCCATCATAGCCACATTCATTTATGTTGCAGCAGTATTTGGGTGTGATGGACCACATGTAAGATGTAACAGGTACAAGGCACGCTGTACATACCTGATCAAAAAAACTTAAGCATTAAGCATCAAATCCTAAAAGAAAAGAAGGCTACAACTAATATAGCAAGAATCAACAAGTAGTTAATGGAAACCAGAAGTCTCTCTACAAAACCCTGGGAAGATGACTATCAACTGAATTTAATACATTGGGAAGATGACTTTCAAATGAATTTAATACCTTGATGAAGAGCGTGACCTTGAGCGAGAGACAGATCTTGACCTAGGTTTGGTAGGGGATTGACGAGCAAGAGACAATGCTCGAGCTCGTGCTGCGACTCACAACTACGAGCACGGCTACGACCGTGGCTGAGACTTCGGATGGGACCCTCGATCAAGATTTTTCCCGATTAGGACTCCTAGGCTCTGCGAAGGAGAGTAAAAAGGAGGGATCGAGAGAGAGATTTCGCAGAGTGCATAGGAGAGAGAGGAAGTGAGATGGCGTTCCGAAGAATCTAGATCAAAGAGTGAAGATAGGATCTGAATCTTGATTTGGAAACTATATTAAGGGAAACACACGGAATGCCATTGGTAGCCGTAAGATTGAAATCAATCTAACGGTTGATAATGTCAATCCGTGTCATTCGGAATGAGCCAATAAACAACCTTCACTCATAAACATCTTCTAAACAAGTCACCAATTTTATTCTGTTAGCAACTTGATTTTAAAAGTTTATAATTTTACAAATAAGGACTAATGGCATTAACTAATCCGAAATTGGACTAGATTTGGGGGCGTAGTTCTTGCTTTTAAATTATAATACGTTGTAGTTAGAAAATTTTATAAACCACTCTCAAGTTCATAACTGAATTGGGGTTTTGATGGGAATTCAATGACAGTATAATCCTAAATAGATATAAGGAAATCAGGTAGAACCTAAAAGGACTACAAGCTAATGTGTGTCTCATATCGTGAGTGTTTACGAACGTAGGTTAATGATATACGGTTCAGTTAGGGTTCTACTTGTGAGATTTGGATTTCAGATATTGGTAAGATTTCATTAGAAGGATTAGGGGTAAGGTAAACGTGAGTTATGTTTAAGGTGTGGGATGGTTGAACATTATGTATCATCAGACCAACTAGTTAAAACTACTCACCTTGATTTGTAGATACCACAACAAGAATGTTGATGACCATACTTACATGTCATCTTAATCACTCAACGAAGATGATACTTATACGACAACACTAATCACTCAACGAAAATGACATAATTTATGGTGTTAGTGTTTTAGGGAACTACATGTCCATCCATATTATTATGCACATGTTTCATAGGAAGAGTAATGAATAGGTTTTGTGGCATGGGTTTTAATAGGTTTTATGACAGATATTGAGATTTTGAGATTTTGGTTGATCGTTATATAGGATAAACCAACCCATTGAAACTACTCACTTTGATCAGTAAATAACACTGCATGAATGCTTGTGACCATACTTATGTCGATGATACTAATATGACATCATTGATCACTGGACGAGAATGACATAATTTATGGTGTTAGTGTTGTCATACGGTTCAATGTGTAGGTTAGTGTTTTAGGGTTAGGGCAATGACGAAGTGGGTTATGTTTAAGGGGTTGGTTGATCAATAGGTAGCAATGAAACCACACATTGCAGGGTAATGGATTAAGGTTGGCACGGGGAATAAGAATCCGTAATCATGATCAGATTAGGATTACATGGTAAGACCACTAACATGTGACTCATGTCATGGTTATGTCAAACGTTTATGTTAATGGTATATGTAGGGTTCTAAGTGTGAGAGTAAGGCATCATGTTTATGAATGAGTTAATCTCACATCTCTATGAACCGGGACGAGAACCCCCTATTTCACATGCAAAGTTGAATGTAAAGGTTGTAAACATCAAATGCACTCATTTTATGATTGTGCCCACTATTAACTAATCAAATAATTACTACGACAAATCTAGAGCATTTTTTTTGACAAATTTAGCCCTATTTATTTTGACAAATCTAGTCTAATTTTTTGACAAATCTAGTCCATATTTATTTGACAAGCTTAGCCCATGTTTTTTACAAATCTAGCTCATCTTTTTTGTGACAAATCTAGCCCAGTTTTTTGACAAATCAAGACTAATTTTCAGATATTGACAAATCTAGCTTAATTTATTAAAAATTGACAAATCTAGCCCATTTTAAAAGAATTAACTCTAGCACCGTTTTTAAGGAATTGGCAAATCTAGCCTCCTTTTTAATGAGTTGATAAATCTAGCCCAATTTTAATTAATTGACAAATCTAGCCAAGTCTTTAGGGAATTGACAAATCTAGCCCAACTTTGGGAAATTGAAAAATCTAGCCTAATTTTAGGGAGTTTACAAATTTAGCCCAGTTTCAGGACTTAAGCTTCAGATTGAAGAGCAATAAAAAACCATTAAAGTACATCAATAACATGCAAAGACTCACTTCAAAACAATAGTGGGTTACAATAGCATACTTCTTACATTGAGTGTGACCATGAAGCTTGTTAACAGCTGAACTAAAACTCCATTCAAATGAACATAGTATAACAAAGAAAGGGTTTGCGTCCATTCTTCAAACTCAGCAACAGAGTGGCCTTGGTAGCTTCATCAGAGAACCCAGAATGGTGAAATTGCAGTAGAAGGAAGGTTTACATAAAGTTTCCTTCGCTTCATGTTGATTTTACTATTCATTTTGGTTTGTTCTCAAGCTGGGAATTCTCCTTACAAGAGAATCATGTTCAACCTACGTACACGGTCTTGTCGTGTTAGTATAGACAAGGATTTCTGTGTAGCTTTTCGTTCTGCAATATGCAGGCTAACAACATAAGTTTTTTCACTTTCATGGAAGCTCCTAGTAATGTAGACTATCACCTGGCATTACAAAGTTCCAAAGTTTTCTCCCCATGTGATCCAGATAACCAAAACATAACTTTCTCCATTTTGTGCTGACTACTAGTGGACAGACTATCCCCTGAATCAGAATCCGAACCCAAACATTACGCTGACGGAGTACCAGAGGAAATCATGGTCTGCCTTCCCTTCACCAAAACCAGGCACCGAGTTCGTTCTGCTGCAGCACACATTCAGCGGAGG
Organism: Linum lewisii; assembly: GCA_034768395.1. Classification (NCBI taxonomy): domain Eukaryota; kingdom Viridiplantae; phylum Streptophyta; class Magnoliopsida; order Malpighiales; family Linaceae; genus Linum; species Linum lewisii. The sequence goes on along the minus strand of CM068302.1, from coordinate 8,164,291 downwards.
GCCTCGAAGTCCCTTGTTGCCACAATCTCAATTATTCAACTAGCACCTGAGAATTCTGACACATGAGCAATAAGTACATCCAAATTAGGTACCAATAAGGCCATTCAAATCAAGTGTCGTTGAGCTCGGTGAGCTTCAGTATCGAAGCATTACCTTTCACGATCGAACTATCATGAATTGACCTCTCGATTATGATTGATGAGAGCTTCCATTGGGGTCGAAACATTCATTCGTTAGCTAAACGGGGGCACGCCAATTTTCGGTAGGGTTCTTCTCAGGATACTCTGCTCTGTCATTCATGACTTGCACATTTATGAACATTAAAAGTCAGAACATAGTACCAATAACTTAATTTTGACATTGTACCAAGCCAGAAACTGATCCAGGACGAAATAGAGGGGCACGATGCATTCAGTTGCAAGAAAGAAACGTGGTTTCATGATACTGGATACCACCCAATTCGGGAATGACTATTCGAGCAATCAGAGATGCTAAGTAACTGAGAAGAAACACGAGTTCAAGAGACTTACATGGGATGGATTTCTTCAGCTTCTTCCTCCTAGGGTTAACTTCACTACCTTCTGCAACACCAGCTGAGCGGTTAACTTCATGCAGTGGGTGATATTTCATTGATTCCATACCCTTTTCAACTGATTCAAGCCTGAGTTTCTCGTCTTTCTGCAATTGCGAAAGATAGATGCATCAATGAATAAGCTAAAGCATTTCCATTACTAGTTTTTTAGCATTGCAACCTATCACGAAAATGCAGAACTTAAGCTCGAAAATCTGCTGCTTGCAGAGCTTCATCTCCATTTCAAGAGAATGAAGCTGAGATTCGACAGGTATGAAATAGTACTCCACTACTTGCTTCTGTCTTCCCCTCATAGCCTGTGGCTGCCATACATTCAGAGCCACTGAAGCTTGCCTGCATTTCACGAGATAGAGGTGACACTGGTCGGACTTACAAGATTCGATATGATTGAAAACGTTAACTATAATGGCCTTTACTTGTTGTCAAACCCTAACAAAATTAGAGGCATTCCAAGCTATTGACTAATTTCGAAGATGATGATACTTGGAACGAATCCTCAACGAGCTAATAAGCAAAACTGACTTGATTGAGTTGAAAAGAGATTCAATTCACTCATCTAAGACCAAGGAACCTTCTACACTCAAGATATGCACTCTCAATTGGATTCTCATAACGAAAAACGTAATCGGATTGAAGGATACTGCATATGCATCAATGATTTAAATACATCTATGATCCATGCTTTACTAACTTGGTTATGAACTCATCCAATTCAAAGTAAGCCAATCGCATTCCTGACTAGCAGTTTATACTATCACGAGAAGTAATGCTAACAGATTCATAAGAACTAACTCAAGCTTGATTTCAAGTTCTGCAAATTTCTTATTTCCATAACTTGAAGATTTTGATTAATTTCTACCTTTGAAGAAGTCTCAATGCAATATCCCCAGACTCCAGAGCAGATAATGAACATATAGATTTACCTGACCTTGTGCAAATTGGACAACTCCATAGCATCTTCTCTCAATTTCTCGCTCTCATGACATAGCCGACACAAAATAACAGCGAAGAACTAATATTTCAACTACAAAACACCCTGATGAAACTAGCAGCACGAATTTTGTAGATAGTCACAAAGCGTTAGATTAAATGAATCCACAAATTTCAGCCAGTACCGAATTGAAACTTGGATATTAACTTTAAGAAGAACACCAAGTGTAGATTATGATCACATCCATCAAAATTTCTCAGCTTAACATTTCCAGAAACACATGGTTTACACACTCTTTAACTCCACATTACTCTCACAACAGTTCCCCTTGTTCAACCCCGCCATGGATTCAATGAGCGAAATGAGAAATCGAGAAGTCAATGAGCGAACCGAAGCTCACTTGGTCAGAGAAGTAGGGAATCGTGATTTGAGAAGTAAATAAGGAGATTTGTCTAACATACTAATGCTGCAGGCTCACAACACAATAGCAAGACGAGAACTTGAAAGGAAAAACATAACTTGGTTCTCGTCTCATGAAATGGATCCTCCAACAGAACAAAATTCCTCACATTACTCTATAACCTCACTCTCGCTGCCCCATAGTTTACAATGAAGGATCATCACTCAAGGTAAAGCACGTGGTAAAGGGATGATTCACATTTCAAAGTACAGTTCTTTGCTAATACTTCTCATCAACAATTTCCAGCATCCACTACGAATAATCAGTATAGCTAAATGTATACTTTTACATACTAAACATCCCCAAAAGAACATTGTCGTTCCTCCTCAGGAGCATTTTAACAAACAGGTTACATGTATTCTATTCCCCAATTTCCATCCCACCAAAACAAAGCCCCAGAGAAGCTTCCCCCATATAGAAAAGCATATGAGAAGAAACAATACCTAACATTAAGTAAAGGTGAACTTTATGTTCATCTAGAAAAACATATGAGAAGAAACGATTCCACCACCATTCAAGCTAACGTTTCGTTCTGATATGAAAGAGTGAACAGGAACTAACTAAATTGGGTTCACATGAAATATAACTACGTTCAAATACAAAAGCAACACTGACCTAATGCTGGTCTTACTGGCTAAAATATGAATGTAGTTATGTCAGTTTAGAGAACAAAACCATTGATAACCAACCGAGAATTGAAAAAAGAAGGTTCAACAGATACAAAAACCTGGAGCCCTGGCTTTCTTCTTGTCCTCTTGAACTGCATCTGGTTTGGGTATCGATCCAAATCTCTACAGTTGAGCCTTCTCCTTTGCTTCAACATTAGTTTGTTCGGCTTGTACAAGCAGCCCAAATCTACAAAACAAACATCATTAGTATCAACAAACTGGAACCCAAAAGCTACAGAAGGAAGAACACAACATTAGTTGGGGTTGAACAAAAAAAGGCATATAATCTCTCACAATTTAGCTTTAATCCACAGCTAAACCAAACCAAAATAAGCACACGAATTTCCCACATGTATTCCTCAAAACAGGAATCCCTCTGACGGTCTCCGTCGCAGCCTTCGTAATCCCCAAATTCATCACCATGAAGAAGACGTCCCAACTACTTTTCAACGTTTCATCAGAACAACATCAGGAAAAAGAATTAGGGTTTGCGAGGGGAAAGCTCGAGGAGCTACAGAGCACGGATTTTGAATCGGTGCTGCCGATTGAGAGGGCAAGAGTTGGATTCCTGGAGAGGGAGATATCCTCCCTGGAAATTGGGAAATAGAGGTTTGGAAAATAAACCATGAGTACGAGAGAGCAGGGATTGCGAGCTCATGGAAATATGCAGAGGAGAGGTTCATCCCTCCTTTGCAATGGCGGCACACTAAGGAGACCACGGTGTTGGGTGGTTTCAGAAAGAAAAGAGAAGTAGAGAGGGGGTGATGAGCTGCAGAACAGTGATCAAATACTACCAAGCTAGAAAGCTAAGCAGATCGTATTCCACAGGGTTTCTTCTAATTGACTACTCAAAGAAGCTGGCAATTTATCCAAGTTTGAACACGTTGTGCGTGGTGTGAATTCCATGACTTCTAGACTAAGATGCAAGAAAATTAAAATGAAACTGAAAGACAGAATGATTGGATGGTTCAGACAGACGACAGACAAGCTTAGATTTCGAATCCCCCTTAGATCACCAAGGCAACAGCAATCAACAGATCAGCGGATTTCAATTCTCGTTCAATCAATTTCTATACACCACCATAACTCCTGACCCTTAGGTTTAAGACCGGCGAACGTTCGCTCTATCCGTTCTAACTACCAAGATTAATTAGTCGCCCGGGTACGGTCGCCTCTCGCAACGACTTAACTTAACTGGTGCAATTACTAATGATTTATGAGTTACTCTTGCAGTGGATTAACTCTAATCGGTTCCTACGAAAGGCACACTCCAATTATAAGGTTAACTGGTTGAATTGATGTTCTAAAGTGAGGCGAGCGTTCGCTTCTATCCTCAGCTTAACAAGAATCTAAGCTAGGTGATCAGGAAAGACAAGTTTTAATGTTTAAAGCAGAGAAGCTGTCTGGCGACAAACCCTAATTCAACACAAACCTAATCTAGGCGATCAATCAGAAAAGAAACATAAACAATCAAGAACAAAACAACCATGCAAAGAGAAACTGATTGAACTTTGAATCTAATTACCGCCGATCCGTGACCGCTTTAAAGCCCTGGATCACTTAGGGTTCATCTCATCTAAGCTCTACAAATTTAGCTACTCATATCAGAAACAAGAGAATCGAAAACAAACAAGGAATACATCTCATGTAGAAAGAACAGAGAAGAACTGTAAAACCTAATTTGACGAATCCATGAAGCTTCAATCTCCGGTAATCTTCAATCCAAGCTCTGAGTCTCCGAGGTGAAGGGATGGCGTCACGATCTCTCCACGATTCTTTGAACTCTCTAAACTCTCTCTCGAACTTCTAGGTCTGGAAATTATGATTGATATTATGAGGTATATCCCTTTTGGGCCGCCGTTAAGTATTTATACTTAACCCTAATTCCGCCGGATTTTGCGTGACATTTTCGGCGAAAATAGTAAGGAATTTTCGGCGAAAATCCCTTTGTAAATGGATGGTCCGCCGGCTGCTTTTCTCCTGTGATTTTCGGATTAATTGTTCTCGGCGAAAACTTAGGGTTTTCGCCGAAAACTTCCTTCAGTTGACATCAGTGATTTTGTTCTTGCATTTTCGCCAAAAATACTAAGGGATTTTCAGCGAAAACTCCTTTGTAAACCGGGGCAGGAATTTGGTTGATTTGGTTGGCTCCTTGGATCGATTCCGGTGCGATTCCTCGAGGTTCCAACGCCTTAGACACGTCCTTGGCTACTTATTTGACGGCAAAAACCTATGCTAACATAAAAACACTAGAAAACCATCAAATAGACCCGAAACGGGCCAAGGTAACACAAATGGCACGAGATAGGGTAATTGATTGAATATTCGTTATTCTACCCTAAAAACCATGTCTTAAGCAAGGAAATATCGCTTAAATGAGGCTGATAATCACGTCAAATTGAGTGTCATCAAAATACCCCACACTTAAGCTTTTGCTTGTCCTCAAGCAAACTGAATAGAAACGCTCATGTTGACAAATGATAAGATCGATTAAATTGGAGCTCAATCAAACACAATGAATTATTAGACAGATAGATCCTAGAACAAGAAACCTATCATGCATACAGATCAACCAAACCACCTGGTCTCACTAATAAACTGCACACGACAAGTAATCGTAACCAATTATGCACAAATTTGACCTGACCGACCAGACTCCTCACACAGGAAATATTTAGTAAATTGGGAACTCTCACTCTCTGTGTTTAAGGACGTGTTTCTGCTCTCAATCATTTTCTGTTACTGAATTCTGTCATAAGTTTGCATTTCGACCACATCTCCACCACTGTGACAACACGAGCAACTAGTCAAGAAGGACTTCCCTGCTAGGACTGTAACGAATTCTACACTACAAGGGTTTATGATGAGATGGATGATGGGAATGTATGATGATGGCTTTGGTGCGGTGTAGCTTCCGACTAACTTCCCTCGATTCTAATCTGTGGCTTCCTACCATCTAACCAGACACGGGTGAAATAATGAACGCTCGTCCTATGATACCCTCAAGCAACCTAGCACTTTATTTTCTTTACGCATTTCTTTTCTTTTCTTTTGACTTCGTTCTTCCATTTGTAGGGAGAAGAACGTTATAATGAACTAACAACTTGAAACTTTTCTGAATTTCCGCTTTTTTTTCGAATTTTTCTTATTATTTTTTTATTTCTTCTTTTTTTCTTCTTTGTGCCGATTCTTTCTTTTAGTTGCTATAGGGTTTACACGTTTGGACATAATAGCTAAGACCACCTGTTTAATGGCTATAGGCAGGTTACCACATACCGACTTCCGGTAGGTCAATCTAGAACTACAACCACAGGGGATCAACGGGGAATGAAAGAATGGGAAATGGCTGTAATGTATTATCGAACCGAAAGAACAGGCCAAGCTCAAGGGTTTAAACCTAATGGATTTTATCGTTGGGTAGGCTATCTGGCTTAGTAGCTGAATCTAGGTGCCCCTATCATTCTAGAACTCGTGTCATCGTGTGGTCTCGAGTAGGTCTCATGCAAATTCTAACTCATTCAAGCAAACAGAAAACCACTCAAAAAGAATTGAAATTGCAAGTTACGTGCAATGGATCAAAAGCTCACATTTGGTTTACTAGTCGGATTCGGTCATTTTCATGCAATCAAGGCTACAAACTACAAGTGTGATTTAAAAATTCTGTTCTGACCAGGCAATTTAGCATCAAAGTAAACACGTTGGTTCTCAAGTTCTAGGTTAAGCATCTAAGCATCATTATGAAAGTTTGAACAACAACTTAACATACAAAATCAAGAACCGAGCAATTCTAATGCTAGAGAAATTGGAAAGGCACCGAGAAACACAAAACACACAATTAAGGACAATCAAGTTCATGCAAGGTTCTCTAGCATCCTACCCCACACTTAAACCGTTCTGTGTCCTCACAGGACTAAACTAGAGTAGAGATATACGAAGAACCTGGAATGAGATGGTCGGTGTAGGGGATGAGCACGGATAGCCCGGAGCGGAGCGGAGTAGCTACTCGAGTTCCTACAAAACAAAAACAACAAAAAGATCAAAAGGAAACGGGACAAGTGTCCCGGATCCACACAGAATAAAAGTCGTAACGATGAAGGTTAGGGGAATTTTGAAAATATTTCGACTCTTTTTTTTTTTCCAAATTCACGGCACGACACTCCTAGAGCAATCTAGAAGATCTAAGCTCAAGCAGTTCATAAAAAATCACACCGAACAGCAGGCACGCAAAACGAGGTAGATAGAATTTAAACTCGTCGAAATTCAAAAATCAACATGTCAAAAGATTCGAAATTGAAAACCCAACAACTAACCTTTAAGACACGACTCAAGAAAATGGACGGAAAGTGACGAAGTTGGCCAAAAACGTGAAAAACTTGTTTCGGGGATAACCGGAGCTACAAAGCTTCGATTTGGACGATCAAGTATGCGTTGGAATCGGACCGAAAAAAAGGAAGCTGATTTTCAAAATAGACACAAGTTTTCGGTGAAAACTTAAGACGTTTTTCTCCGAAAACTTCTTTGAAAATCGGCAAAAATAATGCAGACGATCACTGTTTGAAAATTGTGAAATGTTTTCGGCGAGAACTTTTAATTCTCGCCGAAAACCTATTTAAAACGTTTTTTTATTTTTTTTCAAAACCCAACCGAAAACAAATTAAAACCAAAGGAAATTAAACTGCCACTTTGGCTCCCCCGAACCTGATTCGAACGACGAAAAAGACTGACTCAAAAATTCAAAAACGGACTCCAGCCGTGGGTTGCCTCCCACGAAGCGCTCTTGCTTAACGTCCTTGAGCCGGACGATACCTGGTCGGCGATCAAGAGACATCCCAACTCAGGATTTCTCTTAGGCCCGAGTCGGAGTTCATGAAATATGGCCTTGGGGATCCTCCGGAAAGTGTGAACTTCTTCCCGTTTGCGTGAATTAACTTGGTTCGTTCTTCGGGAAGATGACCAGAGATTTCAAATGGCCCGAACATTTCTTTCGTAGGAGCGTCCTTCAGAGGATCACTCTTCTCCGGTGGCTCGGTAGACGGGGGCTGAGCAATCGGCTTCCAAACCGCCTTCGTCTTCTCTTTATTCTCCTTCTTTATCTCGCCAGGATCTTTAACTTTTGGAAATTCACGAGGAGATGCCGTCGGATCCTCCTTCTTTCTTCGGCTTTTGTGCCGGCAGCTCATTCTTCAGATTAGGGACCTGTCCACCACCTGGCAAGCAAATTTCTGAAGAAACTCTAGCTTTTTCATTAGTAACGGAGTTGACCGAAGCCAACTCCACAGCTTCAACAGATAAGCAATGCATCTCTTCTTTGACTGGGACTTGCATACCGTCCTTGAGGCGGAATGTCATGGTGTCCTTGCTGACCCTTAATGTCAACGAGCCATTCGGGACATTAATGGTAATGCCGGCTGTCGCCATAAACGGTCGGCCTAGGAGAAGAGTGACATCTTCCTCTCGAGTATCCATGACAACAAAGTCAGTCAGAATAGTAAAAGGACCACATCGGACAACCACGTTTTCTATTATTCCCCTAGGTAGTTTAACAGATCTGTCGGCAAACACTAAATGCATGCTAATTGGTTTCAACTCTCCTAGGTTCAATTTCTCAAACAGGCAAGTAGGCATAACATTAATAGAAGCACCTAGATCAATTACACTACGATCAATCTTCACATCATTAATAGTGCACGACAAAGTAAAAGCACCGGGATCTCGACACTTAGCTGGGGTGGTATGGGTGTCGCCTGGCCTTGGATGGCGGAGCATTCTTCCTCGAGGGAGACGGAAGACAACTCTTCCTTCTTCTTGTTTTTCGCAGGATCCTTTGCGATTTTGTCAGCCTCCGGTATCACCTGGATAGCATCAGTAACTGGTGTCTTGATATCTGTATTCTTCAAGTATCCATACCACTTTCTGTACCGGGTATCATGATCTTTCTCCTTTGATTGCGCGGCCTTAGGAAACGGAATCCGAGGTTGATATGGAGGGAGAGGTGGCGCAGGTGCTGTCTTTGTCAGGGAAGGCGGGGCAGTCACCTCCTCTTCTTCTTATCTATCCTCCTCCTCGATCTCTGGCTTGTCAATGGCTATATCATCAAGAATTATGGCCGGTTCAGGAGCTACAGTATCAGCTGATTGCTTGTCGCTTCTTGTGGAGACGGCCTTGACGTGCTCCCTCCTAATGGTAGAGTCGATTGAACCGATGATTGATTAAGGAGGGGGCTACTAGTTAGCAAGCTAAATAAACATGTTATTAATCATGCTCTCCATTCGTTGACCTCGAGCTTCATGTTCTTGATTTATGACGGCTTGAAGCTTGAATTTCTCCTCATAGTTATCGAGCCTTGCCATGATTAGGTCGAGCTTCTTGTCTACCTCGATATCCCTTGTGTTCCCTGATGTAGATCTCTGAGGTTGATCTTGATAACTATCGCTCAAGTACTGATTCTGACTCTGGTTGAAACCGAAGTTGTAAGGAGGACGCTCTTGGAAGCTTCCTTGTTGTTGAGGAGGTTGTCTGAACTGACGATAGTCGGGGTAGCCTCTTTGATTGTTGGTGAAGCCTTGATCAATAAAGTTCACTTCCTCTGAAGACCATTTACCGAAAATCTTCTTCATTTCTTTCTGCACTTCAATCTTGATCTGATCTTCACGGCTTGGTCGGCTCTTAGTTGCTCCAAACTGTCTCTCCCAGCTTCTCGACTTAGATGCGCAGTTTGCAAAGTGAAGAAGAGCAGCTTCCGGTGCGAGTGCGGTGTAATCTCCATCAGCTAAGGAGTTAACCCATTCAGATGACTCTTCGTTCATACCCCAAGCAAATATCTCGGCTAGCTGCCTCTGAGTGAAGCCATGATGAGGGCAGCTGTGGAGGAGTTCCTGGAATTCATTCCAAGCGTCGTATAAGCTCATTCCTTCTTTCTGTCTGAACCTTGAGATGTTGTTCCTGTAAGCATTTGTTTTGGAAGGAGGGAAGTATTCCTCTATGAATTCTTGAGCAAGATCCTCCCAGTTGGTGTAGTGACCGGGTGGCTTGCTAAGGAGCAATCTCTTTGCGGCGCCTCGAAGTGAGAATGGGAAGACTCACAAGCACAAGGTATCCTTATCGAGGCTCCGACTCTTAAAGGTCTCGCAAAAAGCAAGGAAATCCGCCAAGTGTGTGCATGGATTATCGTGAGGCTTCCCTTCAAACTGTAGATCCCTAGAGATCATTTCCAAGAAGGCGGTCTTGATCTCATAGACAGGACCGTCTTCATTGTGCGGCACGAAGATGGAAGACCGAATGCTAGCAGCACTTGGCTTATTGTAATCCGCAAGACTCTTTTGAGCAGCCATTGCGGTAGTGGAGGGTGGATCGGAAGTGATTTGCTTCTGAATTTTCTTAACCTGCAAAAGACAAAAACAAGCACAACCGGTGTAAAATCGAAGTGTGATGGAATATGAAAGATGGAAAGTAGAAGAATAAAATGCCAACTCTTCTTTCAAACAATATAGAAGAGTCCCCGGCAACGGCGCCAATTTGATGAGCTGCAGAACAGTGATCAAATACTACCAAGCTAGAAAGCTAAACAAATCGTATTCCACAGGGTTTCTTCTAATTGACTACTCAAAGAAGCTGGCAATTTATCCAAGTTTGAACACGTTGTGTGTGGTGTGAGTTCCACGACTTCTAGACTAAGATGCAAGAAAATTAAAATGAAACTGAAAGACAGAATGATTGGATGGTTCAGACAGACGACAAACAAGCTTAGATTTCGAATCCCCTTTAGATCACCAAGGCAACAACAATCAACAGATCAGCGGATTTCAATTCTCGTTCAATCAATTTCTATACACCACCATAACTCCTGACCCTTAGGTTTAAGACCGGCGAACGTTCGCTCTATCCGTTCTAACTACCAAGATTAATTAGTCGCCCGGGTACGGTCGCCTCTCGCAATGACTTAACTTAACTGGTGCAATTACTAATGATTTATGAGTTACTCTTGCAGTGGATTAACCCAAATTCGGTTCCTACGAAAGGCACACTCCAATTATAAGGTTAACTGGTTGAATTGATGTTCTAAAGTGAGTCGAGCGTTCGCTTCTATCCTCAGCTTAACAAGAATCTAAGCTAGGTGATTAGGAAAGACAAGTTTTAATGTTTAAAGCAGAGAAGCTGTCTGGCGACAAACCCTAATTCAACACAAACCTAATCTAGGCGATCAATCAGAAAAGAAACATAAACAATCAAGAACAAAACAACCATGCAAAGAGAAACTGATTGAACTTTGAATCTAATTACCGCCGATCCGTGACCGCTTTAAAGCCCTGGGTCACTTAGGGTTCATCTCATCTAAGCTCTACAAATTTAGCTACTCATATCAGAAACAAGAGAATCGAAAACAAACAAGGAATACATCTCAGGTAGGAAGAACAGAGAAGAACTGTAAAACCTAATTTGACGAATCCGTGAAGCTTCAATCTCCGGTAATCTTCAATCCAAGCTCCGAGTCTTCGGGGTGAAGGGATGGCGTCACGATCTCTCCACGATTCTTTGAACTCTCTAAACTCTCTCTCGAACTTCTAGGTCTGGAAATTATTATTGATATTATGAGGTATATCCATTTTGGGCCGCCGGATTTTGCCTGACATTTTTGGCGAAAATAGTAAGGAATTTTCGGCGAAAATCCCTTTGTAAATGGATGGTCCGCCGGCTGCTTTTCTCCTGTGATTTTCGGATCAATTGTTCTTGGTGAAAACTTAGGGTTTTCACTGAAAACTTCCTTTAGTTGACATCAGTGATTTTGTTCTTGCATTTTCGCCGAAAATACTAAGGGATTTTCGGCGAAAACTCCTTTGTAAACGGGCAGGAATTTGGTTGATTTGGTTGGCTCCTTGGATCGATTCCGGTGTGATTCCTTGAGATTCCAACGCCTTAGACACGTCCTTGGCTACTTATTTTAACGGCAAAAACCTGTGCTAACATGAAAACACTAGAAAACCATCAAATAGACCCGAAACGGGCCAAGGTAACACAAATGGCACGAGATAGGGGAATTGATTGAATATTCGTTATTCTACCCTAAAAACCATGTCTTAAGCAAGGAAATGTTGCTTAAATGAGGCTGATAATCACGTCAAATTGAGTGTCATCAAGGGGATTCATCGGCATTGAAGTCGAGAGGAACTGGAGAAGGGAATCCTCACCGGAGATTAAGGAAGAGTTGTCGGCAGAGAATTGGAGATCAGGAAAAAAATAATAATCGAGGACTGCGGAACCAGCTACTTTGCCAGAATTGGGAGAGGAAGCAATCCAGAAGAGGGAAAGAGAAGCCCAGAGAGCAACCCATATGGTGATTTTGCTATCTTCCCCAATTTCGGTAATCTGCTCCTCGGTGGCATCGTGTCTTCATCGGAGAATGCAACCGTCGGAAGCTTTTTGGATAAGCTTCATGATGCTGCAGTTTTAGCGGTATCAAATAACTAATCTACCAAGGTAGACTAGATCGTATTCTACTCGAGGTCTCTTCTAATTGACTACTCAAAGAAGCTGGCAAATTATTCAAGTTTGAACAAGTTGTGCGTGGTGTGAGTTCCACGACTTCTAGACTAAGATGCAAGAAAATTAAAATGAAATTAAAAGACAGAATGAATTGCTGGTTTAGACAGACGACAGACAAGCTTAGATTTCGAATTCCCCTTAGATCACCAAGGCAACAACAATCAACAGATCAGCGGATTTCAATTCTCGTTCAATCAATTTCTATACACCACCATAACTCCTGACCCTTAGGTTTAAGACCGGCGAACGTTCGCTCTATCCGTTCTAACTACCAAGATTAATTAGTCGCCCGGGTACGGTCGCCTCTCGCAACGACTTAACTTAACTGGTGTAATTACTAATTATTTATGAGTTACTCTTGAAGCGGATTAACCCTAACTGGTTCCTACGAAAGGCACACTCCAATGATTAGGTTAACTGGTTGAATTGATGTTTTAAAGAGAGGCGAGCGTTCGTTTATATCCTCCACTTAACAAGAATCTAAACTAGGTGATCATGAAAGACAAGTTTATGCGCCAAAGCAGGGACATGTCTGGCGACTAACCCTAGCTTGCAAAAACCTAATCTAGGCGACCAACCAGAAAAGAAACATAACAATCAAGAACAAAACAACCATGCAAGAGAAACTGATTGAACTTTGAATCTAATTACCGCCGATCCGTGACCGCTTTAAAGCCCTGGGTCACTTAGGGTTCATCTAATCTAAGCTCTACGAGTTTAGCTACTCATATTAGAAACAAGAGAATCGAAAACAAACAAGGAATACATCTCAGGTAGGAAGAACAGAGAAGAACTGTAAAACCTAATTTGACGAATCCGTGAAGCTTCAATCTCCTGTAATCTTCAATCCAAGCTCCGAGTCTCCGAGGTGAAGGGATGGCGTCACGATCTCTCCACGATTCTTTGAACTCTCTAAACTCTCTCTCTCGACTTCTAGGTCTGGAAATTATGATTGAAATTATGATGTATCTTTTTTTTGGGCCGCCGGCTAAGTATTTATACTTAACCCTAATTCAGCCGGATTTCTTCTGATATTTTTGCCGAAAATATTGAGGAATTTTCGGCGAAAATTCCTTTGTAAATGGATGGTCCGCCGGCTGCTTTCTCCTATAATTTTCGGTCCAATAGTTTTCGGTCGAAAACTTAGGGTTTTCGCCGAAAATTTCCTTCAGTCGGCATCAGTGATTTGTGAACATATTTTCGCCGAAAATCCTAGTGTATTTTCGGCAAAAATTCCTTTGTAAACCGGGGCAGGAATTGTTTCGACTTGATTGGCTCCTTTGATCGATTCCGGTGCAATTCCTTGAGGTTCCAACGCCTTAGACACGTCCTTGGCTACTTTATTTGACGGCAAAAACCTGTGCTAACATAAAAACACTAGAAAACCATCAAATAGACCCGAAACGAGCCAAGGTAACACAAATGGCACGAGATAGGGCAATTGATTGAATATTCGCTATTCTACCCTAAAAACCATGTCTTAAGCAAGCAAATGTCGCTTAAATGAGGCTGATAATCACGTCAAATCGAGTGTCATCAGCTTCATATTTTAATGAGTAAATATATGGAAGATAAGTAGATAAGATTTGGATGGTAAAGTTAAATAGTGGATGGTAAATTGAAATGAACTTTGAGAAAGTTATAATGACCAAACAATTATGTACATTAAATTTAAGTCCTAATACCCTCAGATGTCATGAACTATTGCGATATTACTCGCGTATATACCACGTATGCCCTATCTGGTGGGCGTCACCAACTCTTGAATTCCGAGTTCCAAATAACACGCTGTCAAATTTTAGTCGTTTCTATCTAAGTACGTCTTCTGACTTGGCATGTATTGGTTACGTGGCTAGTCCAACACACCGGGTCGGTTGAGTAACCCACCATGTCAACAATACAGATTTATTGGATTTTTTTTAACCCAGGATTATCTTTATTCACGATTCCCCACGTGACTTTTATGATTCCCTATCCAGTTTTACTACTCCCAATCTTCCATTGCACTATCCAAAGCTTCCATTACTCATTGTCGCCGGCGGAACCCTAAAATCTCAACCTCTCTCTCCGCCGTCGATCTTCATCTTCGTTTCGTTCATTCTTCTTCGTCGTTCCTTCATTCCTCTGCTTCGTTTCTTTCTTTCTTCCTCTTCGGTCCTTCATTCGTCTGCTTTGTTTCCCTCTTTCTTCATCTTCGTTCTTCTCAGTCTTCTTCTTTGTTTCTGGCTATCTTCCTCTTCGTTGGCAAGAAGTACAGTGGATAACACTCATATTCGTGGTGGGGATATCGCGGCGCGGAAGTGAAAGCTCAGTAGCCTATCTTTCATAAACATTCTATTTGCTCATCGTCTTTATGGCTGGGGACCAGTTGGTTTTGTCTGTATATGTCGATTCTGTTCTTGTCATCTTCCAATTATGGAAGTAGGGTTTCTTTGTATGTGGCTTTAGGGTTTATTTTGTTGTTTTTTGGTCTTCGGTTTGAAAACTAATTTTGCACCATATTATTTCTATAACAGTGTGGATATTCGGGTGGAGCTTCTAGTATAAAATGGGGGACGTATGAAGATAGCACCAGGAAGTGCTGAGTATCGAGGTGGACAGGTTGCAGAGGTGGACGTTATGGATGACTACGTATGCTTCTTCCAGTTAAGGAAGATTGGGACTGAGATTCTGGGTTATGAATTGGTGGAGCGGATGTGGTACGTCCCTGCGGGAGGAACAATTAGAGATGATCTGAGGGAGATAAATGACGACGCCGATGCGGAGAGAGTCTGTTAGCTGCTAAGAGTGGTGTCACCACCCTGTACATTGAAGCAACGGGGGACCCAACTGTGGTGGCTGATAACGAGGATGCAGGCCCTATGAATGAGCATGGATATGGTACAAGTGACTCAGAGGCGGAGGTATATGGTATTAGGGCTCATCAGGGATTCAATCATTTGATTGATGACTACGATCGAACTAGTGACCCAAAATTTCAAGAAGCTATGGAAAATTTTGCTATCTATGGGTTGAGGAGGAGGAAAGTTCGAGCTACCTACCAAGCCGACGGTGGTGTTGAGGTGGACCAACTGAACGAAGCAGCTGTTAATGGGATTCAGCAAGAGGAAGTCCTTATCGACGTAGAAGATCATGTGGATACGGGCTTCCTGAATATGCCAAGCATGGAATATCAGAATCCCAACTGTGATGCTGATGATGAGGACTCAGATTTCGAGCCACCAGTTGGTAATTCTACTCCGACTCGTACCTCCACTATATCACTCACTTGCACTCCTCCTAGAAGTCCAACGCCTACTCATAGCAATACTCCAACCCGTGTATCCACGCCTCATTCCAGCTACCGTGGATCGTCTCAATCTGAGCTTTATGTCAATGAAAAGATAGACGACGACGAAGTTAATTCTTTGGCTGGACAAGTATACTATGATCCGACTTGTGATCACAGCAGGTTGGTTTTCAAAGAGGGAATGCGTTTCATGGGTCCTAGCCAGTTCAAGGATGTTCTGGTGAACTTCACCATTGCTGTAGGGGTAGAAATTTGATGGCTTCGGAGCAACTGAAAGAACAAAAAGGCGGTTCAGTTTGCTGAAGGATGCAAGTGGAGGGTTTATGCTTCATGGTTTGGTAGGAATGAAGCGTACCTAGTGAAGGCAGTGGGATTATCTCACAACTGTCCACGCGCTAGAGGAAATAAGAGTGCGAATGCCAAATGGATTGTGAGCAAGTACTATAACCGGTTCAAGATTGACCTAGATCTGAACACGAAGAATTTAGCTAGAGAGATTAATCAGACTCACGGGATTATTGTAACAAATAGGGTCTGTTCCAACTCAAAATTATTGGTAAAGAAAATGTTAGAAGGCACCCTTGCAGAATCATACGCGAATGTAAGACCCTATGTGAAACAGTTGCAGGCATCAGATCCAAGGGGGAGGTTTCTGTTGGAGGTGGATCTAGTTCCAGGTCAAGAGCATGTCATATTCAAATGGATTTTCATAGGGTTCAGTGCCTTGCAGAGAGGATTTAGATTTGCATGTAGAAGAATGTTTGGCCTCGACGGTTGCTTCTTCAAAGGTGAGGTGAAAGGGATGTTGCTAAGCGCTATAGGCAAGGACGGCAACAACCAAATGTATCCCATTGCCTGGGCAGTAGTTGAGGGGGAGAACCGTAGCTCATGGATGTGGTTCATACACAATGTTAGAGAGCACCTGAACATGGCAGATAGTACTGGATGGTCAGTCATTTCTGACCAGCAAAAGGTAAAGTGCTAATTGTTATTCATAGTCCATTGATGAAACTGTAACAGTGTTCAACTCACTTGGTAGACACTAACTCACTGATTAATGTGTAGGGACTTGTTGAGGCATTGGTTGACATACTACCATTTGCTGAGCACAGAAAGAGTGTTTAGAAATGTGTAAGCTAACTGGAAGATCAAACACAAATCTAGCGTTGGTAGAAAGGCTTTTTGGGATGCGGTATACAGCTATAATATAGCTGATTACAAGTACCACCTTGCTGAACTAAAGTCACTCCAAGACTCAGGTGATGACCCTGACTGTTATACAAACTTTTTGAAGTATGATCCTAAAACATTTTCCAGGGCTTTTGTGTCTAGGGTTCCAAAGTGTGATTCTATTGAAAGTAACATCTGTGAAACTTTTAATGGGTGTATTGTCAAGTTTCGTTGTCTGAGGATATTAATATGTTAAGGGCATACACACATATGTAATGTCTTGTGTGGTGTCAAAATCGAAACTGTTGAACTCTTCAAATTGTAGGTTACTGTGTCCTAGGATACAAGAGAAACTAAAAAAGTCAAAGGTAGTAGCCAGACATTGTCATGTGCTTCAGACTCTAGAGTTAGTATGTGAAGTAGAGATAGGTGGGAAGGGGTTTGTTGTGGACTTGGAAAAGAAGTTGTGTAGTTGTGGCTACTTGGAGCTAAGTGGCATCCCATGTGATGACACTCGATTTGACGTGATTATCAGCCTCATTTAAGCGACATTTCTTGACTTAAGACATGGTTTTTAGGGTAGAATAGTGAATAATCACTCAACTACCCTATCTCGTGCCATTTGTGTTACTTTGGCCCGTTTCGGGTCTATTTGATGGTTTTCTAGTGTTCTTTGTGTTAGCACAGGTTTTTGCCATCGAATATAGTAGCCAAGGACGTGTCTAAGGCATTGGAACCTCGAAGAATCACACCGGAACCAATCAAAGAAGTCAATCAAGTCAACCAAAATCCTGCCTCAATTTACACTTGAGTTTTCGGCGAAAACTCCAGAAGAAATCGGCTGACCATCACAAGAGGAAGTTTTTGACGAAAACCCCAAGTTCTTGGTGAAAACTCTGAGTCCGAAAATCACAGGAGAAGCAGCCGAGAGATCAGCCATTTTACAAAGAAGTTTTCGGCGAAAACTTCTTAAGTTTTCGCCGAAAACTCCAGGCAAAATCCGGCAGTTTAGGGTTAAGTATAAATACTTAACCGGCGGCCCAAAGAATGGACCCTTCATAATTCAGAACTTTCACGAGTTCCAGACCTAAGGAGTTCGAGAGAGTAGAGTTTTAGAGTTCCGAGAGCCAGGAAGAGATCGTGACGCCATCTCTTCACCTCAGAGACTCGGAGCTAGGATTGAAGATTACCGGAGAGCGAAGCTGAGCCGGAGTCGTCTTAATTAGGTTTTACAGTTTCTATCTGTTCTTCCTTTTCATGATGAACTCTGTTTTTGTCTTTGATTCTTTTGTAATAAACATGAGTAGCTAAACTTGTAGAGCTTAGACTAGATGAACCCTAAGTGACCCAGGGCTTTAAAGTGGTCACGGATCGGCGGTGATTAGATTCAAAGTTCAATCAGTTTCTCTTCCATGTTTAATTTGTTCGTCGTTGTTTATGTTTCTTACCTGGATTGATCACCTAGATTAAATTCTTGTTAAGCTAAGGATAGAAGCGAACGCTCGCCTTACTTTAAAACATCAAATCGAACAATTAACCTATTCATTAGAGTGTGCCTTTCGTAGGAACCAGTTAGGGTTAATCCACTGCAAGAGTAACTCATAAATCGTTAGTAATTCCACCAGTTAGTTTAGTCGTTGCGAGAGGCGATCGTACCCGGGCGACTAATTAATCTTGGTAGCTAGATCGGATAGAGCGAACGTTCGCCAGTCTTAAACCTAAGGGTCAGGAGTTATGGTGGTGTCTTAGAATTGATCGAACAAGAATCGAAGTCCGCTGATCTGTTGATTGCCAATGCTCTGGTGAACTAAGGGGGATTATAAGTCTAAGCTTGTCTGTCGTCTTTGTTAAGTCAACCCAATCTTTCAATCTGTCTTTCAGTTTTCGTTTTAAATTTCCTTGCATTTTCTAGAATTAGAAGCCGTGGAACTCACACCACGCACAACGTGTTAAACCTGAGTAATCTGCCTTTATATTTGAGTAGACGATTATTAGAAGACCCGTGGAATACGATCTGCTTAGCTTTCTAGCTTCGTAGTTATTTGACTGCACACATTACAACGTTCATCAAATTGGCGCCGTTGCCGGGGACTTCTTTTAATTGTTTGAAAGAAGAACTGGCATTTTACTCTTCTACTTTCCATCTTTCATTTTTCCATCCACTTCGATTTTACACTAGTTTTGTTTGTTTTTGTCATTTGTAGGTTGTTCACAGGTTTATGCACCACCGCCCTCACACGCGCTCCCAAACCGCCAAGAACGACAAGGCTAAGAGTGTAGAGAGACCAGGCAGTTCTGTTCGGCCAAGACAATCACAAATCCCAACAAGAGGCAGAACCAATCCACCTCCATCCGTCACTCCAATTAAGATCGAGGAACTGAAGGAGACTTCCTCATCTTCATCTTCACCCTCATCTTCATCCGCTTCATACACCGAATCACTTTCACCTCCTCCATCTCCTAGGATGGGTGATGAGTTACCACTACCACCACCAGGCGGTCAACCACCACCACCACCAGTTGCACCGAAGAGTCTAGCTGACTACAACAAGCCGAGCGTGACTAGCGTTCGATCTTCTATCGCCGTGCCACGCATCGAAGGAGATCCTGACCATGAGATCAAGATTCCTTTCTTGACTATGATCTCTAGGGATCTACAATTTGAAGGCAGGACACTAGACAATCTGTGCACGCATTTGGCGGATTTCATTGATCTTTGTGGTACTTTCAAAAATGGGAATCTCGACAAGAACTCTCTTTGCTTGAGAGCTTTTCCGTTCTCTTTGAAAGGCGCAGCTAAGAGGTGGCTCACTGGCAAACCACCTGGCTACTACACAAACTGGGAGACTCTTGCTCAAGACTTCGTTCAAGAGTACTTCCCTCCTTCCAGAACAACAGCCTTCAAGGACAGCATCGCCAGATTCTCTCAGAAGGAAGGAGCGAGCTTATATGATACTTGGAATGAATTCCAAGAACTTCTCTACAACTGTCCTCACCACGGTCGAGCAGAGACAGTTAGCTGAAATCTTTGCTCGAGGTCTTCGTGTAGAATCTGCCAAATGGGTCAACTCCCTAGCTGAAGGGGATTGCACTACCCTCATACCTGAAGCTGCTCTTCTTCATTTCGCGAACTGTGCTTCCAAGTCAAGGAACTGGGAATGACAATCAGAAGGATCAAGAAGCAAGCTCGATCTCGAAGCAACCATTAAGGCAGAAGTTGAGAAGCATCTAAAGAAGTCTTCTACACCCATCAAGCCACCAGCAGCCTCTGTCTACATTGCCGATTGCGAGTGGTGTGGAGCTTGTGCGCATAACGGAGGCCGATGCCAGAATTTTGGTAAAGCAGAAGTTTGGTCTGCCGAAGAGGTAAACTTTGTTTCTCAAGGCTTCAATAACAATCAGAACGGTTATGTTGGCTACCGCAACTACAGACAACAGAGGAATTACCAAGATCGACCTTTCTACAATGTCGGTACCAACCAGAACCAAGGCCAGAACCAGAATAGCCGACCAACTGGTCCAGCTCAGGATCAGAAGCCAAACCATCCGCCGGGAGGTGTCTACTAGCCGTCGCACCGAAATCTGGGTAACTATGGAACTGCTTCTGGCAATCGCCAGAATCAATATCTGAACAATACTTACACAGGACAGCAGCATCAGAAGGAGAACAACGTCAGTGAACTCGACAAGAAGCTCAATCAGATCATCACCAGACTTGACGATCATGATAGTCAGTTCAAAGCTCAAGCTCTCCTCAACCAAGAACAGATTGCATCCGGTCAAAGAATTGAGCAGGCGGTCAACCAGATCTCTAGCATGCTAACATCTGGTCGACCATTTGGCCAGCTCCCAGGCCAAACCGAGCCGAATCCGAGAAAGGACCAAGCTAAGATGGTATCTATTCAAGACCCGACAAACTCACCTACTAATGCTTCTTCTATTTTATGCAGGGCCGATGAAGCTCCGGAGAAGAAGGAAGCAAAGAAGGAGGAGCCTAAAGAGTATGATCCTCCTCTTGCTCCGTACTACGAGAAGCCTCCTTTTCCAAGAGCAATGCTACCGAACGCGAGGATCGAGACTGGCATGTGGGGGAACAAAGAATGATATCCTACGGCCCGTAGGAAGAAGCCTTCATCGCCATATTCAGCTAAGTGTTCCGATCCTGGTTCTTTCACACTACCTCTAGTAATTAATTATGTTGAGATAAAATGTAGTTTGGTTGATCTAGGCGCGTCTGTCAATGTTATGCCTATGAGTTTGTTTGAGAAATTGAATCTAGGAGAAGTAGAACCGACTAGCATACAACTTGTCTTTGCTGATAGATCATTGAAAACACCTAGAGGAGAGATCAAAGACGTTGTTACTAAATGTGGTCCTTTCACTTTCTTAGCTGACTTTGTGATCATAGATACTAGCGAGGAGGATTCTACTATTCTTATAGGTCAACCCTTCATGGCAACAACTGGAATGCAAATCAATGTTCCAAGTGGTTCTTTGACCTTGAGGGTTGGTAAGGAAACTATAACATTCCGCCTTAAGGACGGTATGAAATACACTCCTTTGAATGAAGAACCTCATTGTCTTGCTGTTGAAACTGTGGAGTTGACTCCGGTCAACTCCGTTACTAATGTCTCTTCTAGTGTTTCTAGATTAACTGTTGTTGCAGGTGTTGAGCAGATTACCAAGCAGGAACCAGGATCTTTGCCTCAAAAGCCGCCAAAGAAGAAGGAACTGAAAGCCACTTCTTCACCGCCAAGCAAGGAACCTGGCAGGTCACGGAGGAAGAATAAGAAGAAGAAGACTCAAATGGTCTGGAGACCAGTTGCCCCGCCACCCTCTTCCGAGCCAGCTGCATCATTAATTCCTTCCAAGATACCGGCACCGGAGCAAGTAAAGAAGGAGAAGCCAAAAGCATCTCCCAAGGAAACACCGACGATCACCGATCCTGGTGAAATGAAGTCGGAGGTTAAAGAGAAGAGAAGCTGATCGTTCTCATCCCTTCCACTGTCTTCCTTGTGGAGGATGATCCCTTAACAGAACTTTTTGGTCCGTTCAAGATCACCGATCACCTTCCCGATGGACGTACAAAACTCATACATACTAACGGGAAGAAATTCATGCTCGCCGGAGATACCCCGAAGCTCTATTTCATGAACTCCGACGTTAGCATTAAGGAGATCCTGAGTTGGGATGTCTCCTAATACCGTCCAGGTATCGTCCAGCTCGAGGACGTTAATCAAGAGCGCTTCGTGGGAGGCAACCCACGGCTGGATTCAGTTTTTCATTTGTGTCGAAGTCAGTGTTTTAGAGTCGGTTCGGGGGAGCCAAAAGTGTCAGTTTGCATGATTTCTTATTTTTCGTGTGTAGTCTGTGTGCCATCGTTTCAATCGCAAGTTGTTTGAGGTTGTTCCGAATTTTGTCAAATTAGTTGTGATTTTCTGAAGTTTGGCGGAATTGCGAAAATATTTTCAATCCTGCAGGGCAAAGTTTTCGGCGAAAACCTCCATATTTTCGGGGAAAACTTCTTTTCAAAACCCGCTGTGTTTTCCAGACGATTGTAAGCTTAACTTTTTGGCGAAAACTTTGAACTTTTCGGCGAAAACTTGCTTTGAAAACTGGAAGACATTTTTAACTGAAATTTTTGGTGAAAACTTTACAACTTTTCGGCGAAAACTTTCAAAAAAATCCAAAAATTTTCCCGCTATTTCCTTTTCATTTTTCCGGTCACTCTCACTCTCCCCTCACTTCTCATTTTCGAAAAAATGCCCCCTTTTTTGTTTTCAAATCGCCGCCGCTGCTCGAACCAGCCATCGCCGACCGCCGCCGCTGCCTCCCTCTCCCTCTCCCGAGCGTTTCAAGCCGCAGATCGTTAGAATCGGAGCTCTAGAGCTCCAGTTCCACCAAGACCTAGTTTTTTTGATTTTTCACCGATTTTCTCTCCTCGTTCATTTCCAGCCATCATGACTTCAAGGTAAGTTGTAGAGCTTTTCATTCCGAATCTTTTGACATGTTGAATGCTGAATTTCGTCGAGGTTGACTTTGGTTGACTTTTTGGTCTATCTCGATTTGCGTGCCGACTGTTTCGTGAGAATTTTTGATGAATTGATTAGTCTGGGTTGTTCTAGCATGCTTAGGGAGCTCTGTGTTGTAATATGATGCAATTTGATCAAGATTTGCCATGCTTAAAGATTAAATTTCTGTGGTGTTGACTTTTGTGAAAATATCGGTTTGACCTTGAACTGTTTGTGCTCAATTAGCTGCCATGTTTGTCCATTCACGTTTGTATCATGTGGTCAATTTTCTGAGCTAATTTACACCGTCATTTTCCGGTTTGTGCTAAGTATTTGCCATGATTAGGGTTCAATGTGCTATGATGTTGACTTTTTGAATGTCGGTTTGACTTCTGAACTCTGATTGTGATGATAACATTCTGGCTAGTCTTATGCATGTGTTGTAATTATTTTGTGATTATCGGTTAATCTGCTTTGCTTACCCCACTCGGTTTTCCTCATTTCTTTGTGAAATTGAGTTTTTCTACTAAGTGTGGGGTAGGGTTTTAGTTTGACTAATCTGGTTTAATTTTCTTGCTATGAATTAGGAATGTGAACAATGAGCGCAGGACCAAGGCCAGACTCGACATTGGCTCCAGCTCCCGAGCTTCAGCTCCCGTCACACCGGCTATCCACGGTCCTCCACCAGCATTCCCTGACCGTGCCGGGTATCATCATACCGTCGCTCGCCTACCGGTGCCCTACTTCGAGCGATACCAGCTATTCTAGGACACCCCGGTGGCTGACGTGCGTCCGCTCTCCCTAGAGTCCCTCCACGAGCATAACGAGGACTGGCACCGGAACGTGACCAACTCACTGGCAGCTGCAGGACTTCTGGAGCTGACCACCATGGCGGACGACTTCCCCGAGGTCGCTCTTCGGGAGTTCTGGGCCTCCTTCGAGCTGGACACACACAAGAGGCGCCAGCATAAGAAGATTGTCACCTTCTACCTCGGTGGGGTGTACAGAGATCTGACATACGACGAGTTTGCCGACCACCTCGGCATTCCGCCCGCGTACTACTGGAACTACCAGCTCGGTTGGGAGGATAACTCGGGCAACACTCCTATCTATGACGAGTTCTGGAGCCATATCACTGGAGTGCCTAGCGCTAGCACCGGAGCTCATAACTCCCTCAGGTCACTCGCTCACCCTCTCTTCCGTTACATTCATATGGTTTGGCGTAGATCTTTATTATATGCACCAGAGAAGGACCGCCACCATATTAGTTGAGAGGAGCTCATTCTCCTCCGTGCTATCCGAGCGGGTCGACCACTTCACCCTGGATGGGTGCTGGCACGTCTCTTCCACAAGAAGACTAAGATGACCAAACCGCCTCGCTCCCTCCTCGGTGGCAACTTTGTAGGCCGTCTTGTCGCCTCCTTCGGTCTCGGCCAGTCATATGGTCATGAGGTCCCGCGCCACATTGTACAAACCGTCGGTGGTGATCTGGCTGTTGAGTTCAAGATACAGCTGGACCACAGTCCGTACGTGGCAACCGTTCTTCCTCCGCCCAAGAGGAATGAGTCAGAGGAAGAAGATGATTATGAGGAGGAGCAGCCCCATCCAGAGCAGGAGTTTGACGACTATATACCCTCGCCACATCATCAGGCAGGGTATGCATCTCAGCACCAGTCACCCCTCGAGGGTGATTTCCAGATGCCTCCTCCCCACCACCAGCCGCATCCAGCTGATCTGGGAGAGCTGTATGAGCGACTCCAGGAGTGGTGAGTCACAGACACCGCCACTCAGGATGCCAGATGGGTTATTATGCAGCAGCACATGCGCCGCACTGACGAGAGATATGAGGCGCAGCTGGCGTGGCAGCGGCAGGTCAACGACGCACTCCACATTCCCCCTCCCGATGCACCTGACCAGCAGTGATCGGGTTGTATCCCTTTTCTTGTCCTTTCTTTTTATTTCTTCTTTTCGGATCTCGATCCAACTTTTTTCTTTGTGGATCTGGGACACTTGTCCCGGTTTCCATTTTATCTTTCTTTTGTTTTTGTTTTGCAGGCAGTTGGTAGATTCCCTTTGCTTCGGGTCTACTACACTCCCCTTCGCTTTGGTAGATTCTCTCCGCTCCAAGGACCCGTGTTCATCCCCTACATCAGCCATCTCGGTCCTGGTTCTACTATTCCACTTTCAACTCTAGTTTTAGTCCTGTGAGGACACATAACGATTTAAGTGTGGGGTAGGATGTTAGAGAACCTTGCATGAACTTGATTGCCCTTGATTGTGTTTTTGTGTGTTTCGTGGTCCCTTTCCAGTCTCTCTAGCATTAGAATGGCTCAGTTCTTGATTTTTGATGTTAAGTTGTTGTTCAATCTGTCACAATGATGCTTAGACTGCTTAACCTAGAACTTGAGAACCAACGTGTATATTTTGATGCTAAATTGCCTGGTCAGAACAGATTTTTAAAATCACACTTGTAGTTTGTCGCCTTGATTGCATGAAAATGACCGAATTCGACCAGCAAACCAAATGTGAGCTTTTGATCCATTGCACGTAACTTGCAATTTCAATTCTTTTTGAGTGATTTTCTGTTTGTTTGAATGAGTTAGAATTTGTATGAGACCTACTTAAGACCACACGATGACACGAGTTCTAGAATGATAGGGGCACCTAGATTCACCTACTAAGCCAGATAGCCTACCCAACGATAAATCCATTAGGTGTAAACCCTTGAGCTTGGCTTGTTCTTTCGGTTCGATTTACATTATAGCCATTCCCCGTTGATCCCCTGTGGTTGTATTTCTAGATTGACCTACCGGAAGTCGGTTTGTGGTAACCTGCCTATAGCCATTAAACAGGTGGTCTTAGCTATTATGTCCAAACGTGTAAACTCCTCTAGCAACTAAAAGAAAGAATCGGCACCAAGAAAAAATAAGAAGAAGAAAAATAAGAAAAATAAGAAAAATCAGAGAAAAAGAGAAAGTTTAAAAGTTCAAATAATGTTCTTCTCTCTACATATGGAAGAACGAAGCCAAAAGAAAATTCAGAAAAATATGTGTGTAAGAAAATAAAGTGTTAGGTTGCTTGAGGGTATCGTAGGACGAGCGTACACCATTCCACCCATGTCTGGTTAGACGGTAGCCATAGGCTAGATTCGAGGGAAGTTAGTCGAAAGCTACACTGCACCAAAGCCATCATCATACATTCCCATCATCCATCTCATCATAAACCCTTGTAGTGTAGAAAACGTTACGATCCTAGCAGTGAAGTCCTTCTTGACTAGTTCCTCATGTTGTCACAGTGGTGGAGATGTGGTCGAATTGCAAACTTAAGACAGAATTCAGTAACAGGAAATGATTGAGAGCTTAAACACGTTCCTAAACACAGAGAGTAAGAGTTTTTCCCTTGTACCAAATATTATCTGTGTAAGGAGTCTGGTCGGTCAAGTCAAATTCGTGCATGATTGGTTACTACTACGTGTTGTGTGCAGTTTTCAGTGAGGCCAGGTTGTTTAGCTGATCAATATGCATGTTAGGTTTCTTGTTCTAGGAATTACCTGTCTAATAATTCATTGTGTGTGCTTGAACTCCAATTTAACCGATCTTATCATTTGTGAACGTGAGCGTTTCTATTCAGTTTGCTTGAGGACAAGCAAAAGCTTAAGTGTGGGGTATTTTGATGACACTCGATTTGACGTGATTATCAGCCTCATTTAAGTGACATTTCTTGACTTAAGACATGGTTTTTAGGGTAGAATAGCGAATAATCACTCAACTACCCTATCTCGTGCCATTTGTGTTACTTTGGCCCGTTTCGGGTCTATTTGATGGTTTTCTAGTGTTCTTTGTGTTAGCACAGGTTTTTGCCGTCGAATATAGTAGCCAAGGACGTGTCTAAGGCATTGGAATCTCGAAGAATCGCACCAGAACCAATCGGAGAAGCCAATCAAGTCAACCAAAATCCTGCCTCAATTTACACTTGAGTTTTCGGCGAAAACCCTTAGAGTTTTCAGCGAAAACTCCAGAAGAAATCGGCTGAGCATTGATGACACTCGATTTGACGTGATTATCAGCCTCATTTAAGCGACATTTCTTTGCTTAAGACATGGTTTTTAGGGTAGAATGACGAATATTCAATCAATTGCCCTATCTCGTGCCATTTGTGTTACCTTGGCCCTTTTCGGGTCTATTTGATGGTTTTCTAGTGTTTTTGCGTAAGCACAGGTTTTTGCCGTCAAATAAAGTAGCCATGGACGTGTCTAAGGCATAGGAACATCGAGGAACTGAACCGGAATCGATCAAAGGAACCAATCAAAGTCCAACCAAAATCCTGCCCGATTACAAAGACACTTTCGCCGAAAATGTCCTATGGATTTCGGCGAAAATATTAGTGCATTCAGACTGGTGCCAAGACAAAGGAGATTTCGCCGAAACTAAGTATATGTTTTCGGCGAAAACATTAGTGCAAACCGGCTGATGTCAAGTGAAGAAAGTTTTCGCCGAAAACTTTGAGTTTTCGGACCGAAAAGGATGAACAGAAGGATCAGTCGGCGGACGTCCATTCACACAAGAGTTTTCGCCGAAACCACCCCTATGGTTTCGGCGAAAATACCATCTCAGCCCGGCCCAACTAGGGTTAAGTATTTATATTTAACCCGGCGGCCAATATAAGATATACAATTCATAATTCGAAAAACACAACTTTTCGAGATCAGTTTTTCTCTGAAGTTCTGGAGCGAAGAGTTGGAGTTCGAAGAGCGGATAGAGATCGTGACGCCATCCCTTCCATCTCGGAGAACCGGAGCTAGGAGTGTAACTTACCGAAGATCGGAGTCTGTCAGAGTCGTCCGAATTAGGTTTTTCAGATCCTTTTCTGTTCTTCCTTTGAGTGATGAACTCTTTCTTTGTCTTTGTTTCTTTTGTAATGATCATGAGTAGCTAAACTCGTCAGAGCTTAGACTAGATGAACCCTAAGTGACCCAGGGCTTTAAAGCGGTCACGGATCGGCGGTGATTAGATTAGAAATTCAATCAGTTCTTTTTCATGTTTGATTCGTTCTTCATTGTTCATGTTTCTTGTCTGGATTGATCACCTAGATTAGATTCTTGTTAAGCTAAGGATAGAAGCGAACGCTCGCCTTACTTTAGAACATCGAATTGAACAATTAACCTTATAATTGGAGTGTGCCTTTCGTAGGAACCGGTTAGGGTTAATCCACTGCAAGAGTAACTCATTAATCACTAGTAATTACGCCAGTTAGCTAAGTCGTTGCGAGAGGCGACCGTACCCGGGCGGCTAGTTAATCTTGGTAGTTAGAACGGATAGAGCGAACGTTCGCCGGTCTTAAACCTAAGGGTAAGGAGTTATGGTGTGTCTTAGTAATTGATTGAATAAGAATCGAAATCCGCTGATCTGTTGATTGCCAATGCTCTGGGGAACGAAGGGGATTCAAAGTCTAAGTTCGTCTGTCTTTCTTGTTTCAAAACCCTAATTCTCAATCTGCTTTAGCTTAATTTGCTTTAATTTTCCTGCATTCCTTAGAATTAGAAGTCGTGGAACTCACACCACGCACAACGTGTTTTCCTTGAGTAATTTGTTAGTTCTGAAGTAGCCAATCAATTGAAGGCCCGTGGAATACGATCTATCCTAGCTCTTGAGCTTGATAGTTATTTGATAGAACCAGCTCATCACAACGACGGTTCTCATCAAATTGGCGCCGTTGCTCGGGGACTTCTTTTGATTGTTGAAAGAAGATCTGGCAATTTATTCTTCTATTTTCCATCTTTCATTTTTCCATCCACTTCGATTTTACACTGGTTTTGTTTGTCTTTGTTATCTGTAGGTTTACAGGTGTATGCCTCACCGTCCTTGGACTCGCTCTCAGACCGAACAGGCTAAGATTGCAGGGAATCAAGGCAGTTCTGCTACACCTCTACGATCACAGATTCTGAAGGAAGGCAGATCCAATCCATTCATCACTCCGATCAAGATCGAGGAACCGAAGGAGAGTTCCTCATCTCCGTCTTCACCACACTCTTCATCCGCTTCATACACCGAGTCACTTTCACCGCCTCCATCTCCCACCATGACCGATAGATTACCACCAAATGGCGATCAACCGCCGCCACCCCCACCTGCACAGAAGAGTCTAGCAGACTATAACAAGCCGAGCGCGACTAGCGTTCGATCTGCCATTGCCGTTCCGCGCATTGAAGGAGATCCTGACTATGAGATCAAAATTCCATTCTTGACCATGATCTCTAGGGATTTACAGTTTGAAGGCAGGCCCCTAGACAATCCGTGCATTCATCTTGCAGACTTCCTTGATCTCTGCAGTACTTTTAAAAACGGAAACCTCGACAAAAACACTCTCTGTCTGAGAGCTTTCCCGTTCTCTTTGAAAGGCGCTGCTAAGAGGTGGCTTACTGGCAAACCACCTGGCTACTACACTAACTGGGATACTCTGGCTCAGGACTTTGTTGAAGAATACTTCCCTCCGGCCAGAACGACCGCCATCAAGGACAGCATCGCCAGATTCTCCCAGAAAGAAGGAGAAAGCTTATATGATACTTGGAATCGTTTCCAAGAACTTCTCTACACCTGCCCTCATCATGGATTCGAGCAGAGGCAGTTAGCTGAAATCTTCTCTCGAGGACTTAGAGAAGAATCTGCCAAGTGGGTCAATTCTCTAGCTGAAGGGGATTGCACTACACTCACCCCTGAAGCTGCTCTTCTGCACTTCGCAAACTGTGCCTCCAAGTCAAGGAACTGGGAGCGACAATATGAAGGATCGAGGAGCAAGCTAGATTTCGAAGCAGCTATCAAGGCAGAGGTAGAGAAGCATTTGAAGAAGTCTACCACACCAATCAAGCCACCGGCAGCTTCTGTCTATGTTGCCGATTGCGAATGGTGTGGAGCTTGCGCACATAACGGAGGCCGTTGTCAGAATTTTGGTAAAGCAGAAATCTGGTCGGCCGAAGAGGTAAATTTCATTCAACAAGGCTTCGTCAATAATCAGAACGGTTATGCTGGTTACCGTAACTTCAGACAGCAAGGGACCTATCAAGACAGACCTCCCTACAATGCTGGCGCCAATCATAACCAGAACCAGAACAACCGCCCGGCTGTTCCAGCTCAGGATCAGAAGCTTAATCATCCGCCGGCAGGTGTCTACCAGCCGCCGCATCGCAATCCGGGTAACTATGGAACTGCTCCTGGCAATCGCCAGAACCAATACTTCAATAATACCTATCCAGGACAGCAGCAGCAAAGAGAGAACAATGTCAGTGACCTGGATAAGAAGCTCAACCAGATTATCACTAGACTCGATGATCATGACAGTCAGTTCAAGGCTCAAGCTCTTCTCAATCAAGAACAAATAGCATCTGGACAACGGATTGAGCAAGTCGTGAACAATATCTCGAGCATGCTAGCATCTGGTCGACCATTTGGCCAGCTTCCAAGCCAGACAGAGCCAAACCCGAGAAAAGAACAGGCTAAAATGGTAACTACTCAAAAACTTCCGAACTTAATTGCTGATGCTTTTTCTGTTTTACGCAGGATCGCTGAAACGCCGGAAGAAAGAAGAAGAGGAGCGGGAACCAGCGCCTAAGGATGATCCTCCTCTTGCACCATACGTCGTGAAGCCTCCTTTTCCTAGAGCACTGCTGCCAAACGCAAGGATCGAGACTGGCATGAAGGGGAACAAGGAAGGATACCCCGACATTCGTGCTAAGAAACCCGTTTCTCCATATCCAGCTAAGTTATCTGATCCTGGTTCTTTTACTTTACCCTTGGTCATCAATGATGTTGAAATTGAACGTTGCTTAGTTGACCTAGGAGCATCTGTTAATGTCATGCCTGTGAGCTTGTTTAAAAAGTTAAACCTAGGAGAACTTGAACCACCTAGTATGCAACTTGTCTTTGCTGATAGATCGCTTAAAACCCCTAAGGGAGAAATCAAAGATGTTGTTACAAAATGTGGTCCGTTCACATTTCTAGCTGACTATGTGATTATGGATACCGGTACAGAAGATTCAACCATTCTTATAGGTCGACCGTTCATGGCTACTACTAGAATGAATATTAATGTTCCTAATGGTTCTTTGACTTTAAGAATTGGTAAAGAAACAAAAACGTTCCGTCTTAAAGATGACATGAAACATGACTTTAGGAATGAAGAATCTCACTGCCTTGCTGTTGAAACTGTGGAGTTGACTCGGTCAACTCCGTTACTAATGCTTCTTCCAGTGTCTCTAGATCAGTTGTTGCTGCAGGTATTAAGCAGGTTATAAGGAAGAAGCCAGAAGCCTCGGTTCAGAAGCCACAAAAGAAGAAGGAACTGCAAGCCTCTTCAAAACCGCCACACAAGGAGTCGGTAGATTAAGGAGGAAGAATCACAAGGAGAAGCAAGTTCAAATGGTCTAGAGACCAAAAATTCCGCCGTCTTCCACCAAGCCAGCTGCACCACCAATTCGTTCCGAGAAACCGGCGCCGGAACAAGTATGGAGGGAGAAGCCGAAAGCCTCTCCTAAGGAGGTACTAACGATCACCGATCCTGGTGATACCAAGCCGAAGACTGAAGTTAAGAAGAAGCCGACAGTCCTCATTCCTTCCATCGTCATACTCAAGAAGGATGATCTCTCTAGAGAGCTGTTCGGACCATTCAAGTTCGTCGATCATCTTCCCGACGGACGTACCAAGCTTTTGCATGCAAACGGGAAGAAATTCACGTTTACCGGAGAAGTCCCGAAGCTGTACTTCATGAACTCCGACGCGAGCGTGAAGGAGAATCTTAGTTGGGATGTCTCCTAATACCGTCCAGGTATCGTCCAGCTCAAGGACGTTAATAAAAGAGCGCTTCGTGGGAGGCAACCCCGGCTGGAGTCAGTTTTGTTTTGTTTCAACCTTGGTCTTTTAGAGTCGGTTCGAGAGAGCCAAAAGTGTCAGTTTGTTTGAGTTATTATTTTTCGTGTGTAGTCTGTGTGTCATAGAGTCAGTAGCAAGTTGATTGAGGTCGTTCCGATTTTTCTGGATTTAACGGTGATTTTCTGAAGTTGGCCTGATTTGCGAAAATATTTTAAACCCGAACAGTTCAAAATTTTCGGCGAAACTACCAGTGTTTTCGGCGAAACCGATTTTCAAACTTCGAACCTGTTTCTCCTGTTTCTCTTTTTCGGTTCGAAAACTTTATCATTTTCGGCGAAACCACTTCAACCAAGATTTTCGGCGAAACCAAGCTTAAATTTTCGGCGTAACCGCCAGTTCAAATCAGCCAATTCTTGTTAACCTGTAGCTTCGGCGAAACCACTGCCCTATTTTCGCCGAAACTGATTTGAAATTTCGCCTAATTATCCTTTAAAATTCGGACCAACTCCTCTCTCACCTTAGCTCACTTTCCCCTTATCTGTTTAAAATCGCCGCCGACCCTCCACTAAAACCCGCCGTCGCCGCCGTTTTCACCCGCCGCCGCCGTCGCCGACCGCCGCCGCTCACTCCCCCTCCTCAATCCGATCCCACCAAGCCCTAGAACAACCAAATCGGAGCTTTGCAGCCCCAGTTCACCGAAAACCTAGTTTTCAACATTTTTCACCGATTCCTCCCAACCCTTCAGTTTTTGTTTCCATGGCTTCAAGGTAAAGTGCATAACTTTTCAATACGAATCTTTTGACATATGGATTGCTGAATTTCGTCGGGGTTGACTTTCGGTTGACTTTTCGGTTTACCTCGTTTTGCGTGCCAACTGTTTCGTGTGAACTAGGATTGACTGAACTTATAGAACCGTTCTAGGATGCTTAGGGAGTTCCGTGCTTAATTACCATATCCTTTGGTCATGTGTTGCTATGCATACGATTGATTCGTTGTTTTGTTGACTTGTGAGATATATCGGTTTGCCGTTGACTTGTTGTTGATCGTTTGGCTATCATAAGTGTTTATTCTTGTTCATATTATCGTGCCGCCATTTGACATCTCATGATACCGTTACTTTCCAAGTTGTGATAGTCTTGCCATGATTAGGGTTCAATATGACTTAATGTTGACTTTCTAAAAATGTCGGTTTGAATTTTTGAACTCTGATTGCGTTTCCCTGATTATAGCTGTTCTTAAGACATGTGCTCTATTGTCTATGATTACCGGTTACTCCGCTTTACTTACCCCACTTAGTTTCCCTCGTTTCCTTGTGAAATTGAGTTTTTCTACTAAGTGTGGGGTAGGATCTTAGTTGACTAATCTGGTTTCATTCTGGTTTTAGGAACACTTTTGAGCGCAGGACTAAGGCACGCCTTGATGGCGCCTCGAGCTCAGGAGCTGCCGCTCCCGTCACACCCGCCATTCTGGGTCCCCCACCTGCACTCCCTCGCCATGCTGGATACCATCCCACCATCGCCCGTCTTCCGGACTTCTACTTTGAGAACTTCCAGAAGATCGCGCACATCCGGGAGCTGACGTGCGTCCTTTATCCATGGAGTCGCTCCAGGAGCATGACGAGGATTCCTACCGGAACGTGCATGACGCCTTAGCACCGGCCGGTCTCCTAGAGCTGACCACTATAGCCGCCGAGTTCCCAGACATTGCTCTCCAGGAGTTCTGGGCGACATTTGACTTGGACGAGCATAAGAAGAGACGGGCCAGAAGGTGATCACTTTCTTTCTTGGTGGGGTGTACAGGCAGCTCACTTACGATGAGTTTGCCGCTCATCTGGGCATCCCCTACGAGCACTATCACGATCATCACCTCGGTTGGGGCGAGGATGATGACGACGAGGCATTGCACGCCCTCTGGAGCCACATGACAGGCGTGCCTGGCGATCGCCTCAGGAAGAACAACTCAGTTAAGTCCCTCTCTCACCCGCTCTATAAGTTTATTCATATGGTTTGGCGGAGGTCACTTTTATATGTCAGAGACAAGGATCGCCACCATATCCTTAAAGAGGAGCTCGTGCTTCACCGAGCCATCCGAGAGAGCTACCCTCTCCACCCCGGCTGGGTGCTAGCTCACATCTTCAGTCAGAGGACCAAGAGGAAGAAGCAACCACGCAAACTCTTGGGAGGCAACTTCATAGGACAGCTCATCCTCTCCTTCGGCATCGGCCATGAATATGGTCCTCACATTCCACGACATCCAGTTCGGACCGTTGGAGAAGACTTGGCGGTCGAGTACGACTTAGAACTCGACCTCAGTCCCCATGTAGCAGCAGATCCTCCACTCCAACCTGCGGTCGAGTCGGAGGACGACGATGATGCTGAGGAGCAGCAGCCGCAGCCGCCGCCCGAGTTTCAAGATTACATACCCTCGCCACACCATGAGGCAGGGTACATCCACCAGTCGCCGCCATACATTCCAGATCCATACCAGGCACAGCAGCCTCAGCCTCGACCGCATCCCGCGGACATTGGTGAGCTGTACGAGCGACTGCAGGAGTGGCGCATCACCGACAACGCCACTCAAGAGGCTAGGTGGACTATTATGCAACAACACATGCGCCGAGCCGACCGGCGATATGAGCGACAGCTGGAGTGGCAGCGACAGCTCGGCGATTACTTCCACTTCCCCCACCCTGACACCTCTGACCAGTGATGATCAGGTGGTGTCCTTTTCCTTATCCTTTCTTTTTATTTATTCTTTTCGGACTTCGGTCCAACTTTTTTCTGTGTGGATCCGGGGCACTTGTCCCGGTTTCCTTTTTATGTTTTATTTGTTTTTGTTTTGTAGGCGGTTGGGAGATTCCCTTTGCTTCACTTGGGTAGATTACCTCCGCTCCGAGGACCCGTGCTCATCCCCTACACCAATCATCTCGGTCCAGGTTCTTCCATTCCACTCTAAACTCTAGAATTAGTCCTGTGAGGACACAGTCCGATTTAAGTGTGGGGTAGGATGCTAGAGAACCTTGCATGAACTTGATTGCCCTTGATTGTGTTTTGTGTGCCTCGTGATTCCATTCCAGTCTCTCTAGCATTAGAATAGCTCAGTTCTTGATTTTTGATGTTAAGTTGTTGTTCAACCTTTCATAATGATGCTTAGACTGCTTAACCTAGAACTTGAGAACCAACTTGTATGCTTGATGCTAAATTGCCTGGTCAGAACAGAATTTTAAAATCACACTTGTAGTTTGTAGCCTTGATTGCATGAAAATGACCGAATCCGACTAGCAAACCAACTGTGAGCTTTTGATCCATTGCACGTAACTTGCAATTTAAATTCTTTCTGAGTGGTTTTCTGTTTACTTGAATGAGTTAGAATTTGCATGAGACCTACTCGAGACCACACGATGACACGAGTTCTAGAAGGATAGGGGCACCTAGATTCAGCTACTAAGCCGGATAGCCTACCTTAACGATAAAATCCACTAGGTTTAGACCCTTGAGCTTGGCCTGTTCTTTCGGTTCGATAATACATTACAGCCATTTCCCATTTCTTTCATTCCCCGTTGATCCCCTGTGGTTGTAGTTCTAGATTGA
This sequence comes from Linum lewisii, assembly GCA_034768395.1. Taxonomy (NCBI): domain Eukaryota; kingdom Viridiplantae; phylum Streptophyta; class Magnoliopsida; order Malpighiales; family Linaceae; genus Linum; species Linum lewisii. Next base: position 8,129,179 of record CM068302.1, on the reverse strand, counting down.
CCTACCGGAAGTCGGTTTGTGGTAACCTGCCTATAGCCATTAAACAGGTGGTCTTAGCTATTATGTCCAGACGTGTAAACCCCTCTAGCAACTAAAAGAAATCGGCACAAAAGAAAAAAAATGTACAAAAGAAAAGAAAGAAAAAAAAAGAAAATTTTCGAAAAAAGAGAAAAGAAGAAAAATCAGAAAAAGTTCAAAGTTTAGTTCAAATAAAACGTTCTTCTCCCTACAAATGGAAGAACGAAGTCGTAAGAAAAGTTGAAAAGAAAAATGTATGCAAAAGAAAAAGAATAAGTGCTAGGTTGCTTGATGGTATCATAGGACGAGCGTTCATCATTCCACCAGTGTTTGGTTAGACGGTAGGAAGCCATAGATTAGATTCGAGGGAAGTTAGTCGAAAGCTGCACCGCACCAAGCCATCATCATTCATTCCCATCATCCATCTCATTATAAACCCGAGTAGTGTAGATTTCATTACGGTCCTAGCAGGGAAGTCCTTCTTGACTAGATACTCGTGTTGTCACAGTGGTGGAGATGTGGTCGAAATACAAACCTATGACAGAATTCGGTAACAGAAAATGATCGAGAGCAGAAACACGTCCTTAAACACAGAGAGTGAGAGTTCCCATTGTACTATATATATCCTATGTGAGGAGTCTGGTCGGTCAGATCAAATTCGTGCATAATTGGTTGCTAATTACTTGTCGTGTGCAGTTTATTAGTGAGACCAGGTAATTTGGCTGATCTGTATGCATGTTAGGTTTCTTGTTCTAGGATCGATCTGTCTAATAATTCATTGTGTTTGATTGAGCTCTAATTTAATCTATCTTATCATTTATGAACATGAGCGTTTCTATTCAGTTTGCTTGAGGACAAGCAAAAGCTTAAGTGTGGGGTATTTGATGACACTCGATTTGACGTGATTATCAGCCTCATTTAAGCGACATTTCTTTGCTTAAGACATGGTTTTTAGGGTAGAATGACGAATATTCAATCAATTGCCCTATCTCGTGCCATTTGTGTTACGTTGGCCCTTTTCGGGTCTATTTGATGGTTTTCTAGTGTTTTTGCGTAAGCACAGGTTTTTGCCGTCAAATAAAGTAGCCATGGACGTGTCTAAGGCATAGGAACATCGAGGAACTGAACGGAATCGATCAAAGGAACCAATCAAAGTCCAACCAAAATCCTGCCCGATTACAAAGACACTTTCGCCGAAAATGTCCTATGGATTTCGGCAAAAATATTAGTGCATTCAGACTGGTGCCAAGACAAAGGAGATTTCGCCGAAACTAAGTATATGTTTTCGGCGAAAACATTAGTGCAAACCGGCTGATGTCAAGTGAAGAAAGTTTTCGCCGAAAACTTTGAGTTTTCGGACCGAAAAGGATGAACAGAAGGATCAGTCGGCGGACGTCCATTCACACAAGAGTTTTCGCCGAAACCACCCCTATGGTTTCGGCGAAAATACCATCTCAGCCCGGCCCAACTAGGGTTAAGTATTTATATTTAACCCGGCGGCCAATATAAGATATACAATTCATAATTCGAAAAACACAACTTTTCGAGATCAGTTTTTCTCTGAAGTTCTGGAGCGAAGAGTTGGAGATCGAAGATCCGGATAGAGATCGTGACGCCATCCCTTCCATCTCGGAGAACCGGAGCTAGGAGTGTAACTTACCGAAGATCGGAGTCTGTCAGAGTCGTCCGAATTAGGTTTTTCAGATCCTTTTTCTGTTCTTCCTTTGAATGATGAACTCTTTCTTTGTCTTTGTTTCTTTTGTAATGATCATGAGTAGCTAAACTCGTCAGAGCTTAGACTAGATGAACCCTAAGTGACCCAGGGCTTTAAAGCGGTCACGGATCGGCGGTGATTAGATTCGAAATTCAATCAGTTCTTTTTCATGTTTGATTCGTTCTTCATTGTTCATGTTTCTTGTCTAGATTGATCACCTAGATTAGATTCTTGTTAAGCTAAGGATAGAAGCGAACGCTCGCCTTACTTTAGAACATCGAATTGAACAATTAACCTTATAATTGGAGTGTGCCTTTCGTAGGAACCGGTTAGGGTTAATCCACTGCAAGAGTAACTCATTAATCACTAGTAATTACGCCAGTTAGCTAAGTCGTTGCGAGAGGCGACCGTACCCGGGCGGCTAGTTAATCTTGGTAGTTAGAACGGATAGAGCGAACGTTCGCCGGTCTTAAACCTAAGGGTAAGGAGTTATGGTGGTGTCTTAGTAATTGATTGAATAAGAATCGAAATCCGCTGATCTGTTGATTGCCAATGCTCTGGGGAACGAAGGGGGATTCAAAGTCTAAGTTCGTCTGTCTTTCTTGTTTCAAAACCCTAATTCTCAATCTGCTTTAGCTTAATTTGCTTTAATTTTCCTGCATTCCTTAGAATTAGAAGTCGTGGAACTCACACCACGCACAACGTGTTTTCCTTGAGTAATTTGTTAGTTCTGAAGTAGCCAATCAATTGAAGGCCCTGGAATACGATCTATCCTAGCTCTTGAGCTTGATAGTTATTTGATAGAACCAGCTCATCACAACGACGGTTCTCATCAAGCATCACAAGAGGAAGTTTTTGGTGAAAACCCCAAGTTCTCGGCGAAAACTCTGAGTCCAAAAATCACAGGAGAAGCAGCCGAGAGATCAGTCATTTTACAAAGAAGTTTTTGCCGAAAACTCCAGGCAAAATCCGGCAGTTTAGGGTTAAGTATAAATACTTAACTGACAGCCCAAAAGAATGGACCCTTCATAATTTAGAACTTTCACGAGTTCCAGACCTAAGGAGTTCGAGAGAGCAGATGTAACACCCGTCCCGAATCAACCCGAGTAAACCCGTGGTTGAACCGGTCCCAGGTACTACCGAGTAAAAACAAGGGTAAATCAGTGAAATTGGCGGTGATCAAAAGACAATAAAAACATAAGAGGCCTCATAAAAACGTGAAACTGGAATCCGGGTACAATCCAAACCATCATAAATCCCCCAATCCAACCATAAACCAGAAAGTACATAAAAACCCCCAAAACCCCATAGTCAACTGAAATGAACAGAAAAGTCAACTCCGCGTAATCCCAGTCTTCACCTCATGGCTTCCGTCCAGAACTTCACGAAATCAACCTCGAACTCAAACTCCTCAGCCACCTCTACTAGCCACGAGATCCTGAAAGGGGAAAAGGGATCAATTTCCTATTGAAATTGAGTGAACCCACTGGGCCTACCTACACGTTGTCCTATTCTATGGAGCGGTCCCAACTCCGCACAAGACATTCAACAATGGAACCATACCCAACCCCCCTTTCCATATTTTAATTCCCTAAAAACAGTCTAGGTGATCACGTTGGTCAGTTCTTGTTCTCAAGCACAATTCATAGCATTAGAATAACACAGAACTAATACATCAATCCACGGCACACACACAGCATCATCACAACACAACCATCAACCAAGTCACAACCACAACCACAAGCACACAACCGTTCACATTCACATTCACATTATCTAGGTGAGTTATTAGGCGCCAAGGAGTTGTCCACACCACCACCGCCGGCCATCACATCATCCAGACGCATCCACTAGGGATCCTTCCACGAAGGAGAACGACATCCGACGCATCCTCAAGGGATCCTTCCACTAAGGAGAACGACAACCATCCTTGATATCCAACCAAGGGATTCACCCCAGTGAATCAGACTCAAACCATCGGTATTTCGGGTGGGGCAGTGTGGGCTCCTTCAGGTTCTACTTTCACATACAAGTTTTAACATAGAACTTCCAACTCATCACAATTCATCCACAACCACAACCCAATTCACACCATCCACATTATAACACCATTCACCACGCACACGTATTCCATCCGATACACACCCCTGTCACAACTCAACCACAATCAATAAAGGTAACCGGCTAGCTCACCGGCCACCCCCACCTGCAAGTACAGGGGAGGCCATGTCATGAGTCTAGGGGTCACCCACCTGTCCCTCATACTCAGAGCGACCCCACATTGGCAGGGCAACTCTCCTGCATCCACAACCAGCAATTCATAATATCATAGCACCTGCACTTATTTCCCAACCATCCTAATTCTCATTTCTATGTCAATCCATTACTTGATTCACTTCAGCTCACACCCAACCCCAAATCATAGCAATCAACAACAACAATCAATCACGGCAATCATCAATAGCAATCAAGTACATTCACAGAACAGTTTATCCCCTTTTACGCTCATCATTTTCATGCATAACCTAGGTTTTGTTCTAAGTCCAACTGAAGCTCCTCACGCTGTCCAAACTACTTACACAACGCTAAACCCTCACCTGGAATAGAAGACGAGGCTCTAATCGTCTTCTAGTTCCCCAGAAACTCGATTTCCAACCACCAAACTCGTAGCTCTACCCTTCCTTACTGCTCACGACCTACACCCAGAAACCCAAAATGGAGGTTAGCGATCTCTTCTCCTCGTCGCTACGAATCCATAGCAACAAACGGAACTCAATTCCGACCTCTACAGCTCCCGGAATCACCCTTCAAAGATTGCTCGCTCTAGGTTCGTCAATGGCTTTTCGGGGAGAGAGAAAGGGGAAAGAAGTTGTGAATTTCCGTGCAATTCCGTCCTTTTATGCACGAAAAGTGCGCCTGGCATGTCAAAATGTGCGCCGGCGCACATTGACCCCTAAAAGGCGCACATTTTGAATATTCCGCCGAAAGTTTGCTGAATTAATTGAAAAGTGCGCCTGGCACTTCTAAAAGTGCGCCTGCGCACTTCAGGCCCAAAATCAGCACTTTTTGGTGCATCACCATTCCCCTCTTTGCAACTTCGACCCAACTTAAACCCGAATGACCCGAAACCCAAGGGGAGCTTAAGAGCACTGATTCCAGTACCCTAGCCTACCGATCTTGAGTTCCAAACCATTTGGTTGAGCGGGGATGTTACAGCAGAGTTTTAGAGTTCGAAGAGCCAGGAAGAGATCGTGACGCCATCCCTTCACCTCTGAGACTCGGAGCTAGGATTGAAGATTACCAGAGAGCGAAGCTGAGCGGGAGTCGTCTTAATTAGGTTTTACAGTTTCTATATGTTCTTCCTTTTCATGATGAACTCTGTTTTTGTCTTCGATTCTTTTGTTATGAACATGAGTAGCTAAACTTGTAGAGCTTAGACTAGATGAACCCTAAGTGACCCAGGGCTTTAAAGCGGTCACAGATCGGCAGTGATTAGATTCAAAGTTCAATCAGTTTCTCTTCCATCTTTGATTTGTTCTTCGGTCTTTATGTTTCTTACCTGGATTGATCACCTAGATTAGATTCTTGTTAAGCTAAGGATAGAAGCGAACGCTCGCCTTACTTTAAAACATCAAATCGAACAATTAACATATTCATTGGAGTGTACCTTTCGTAGGAACCAGTTAAGGTTAATCCACTGCAAGAGTAACTCATAAATCATTAGTAATTCCACCAGTTAGTTTACTCGTTGCGAGAGGCGACCGTACCCGGGCGACTAATTAATCTTGGTAGCTAGATCGGATAGAGCGAACGTTCGCCAGTCTTAAACCTAAGGGTCAGGAGTTATGGTGGTGTCTTAGAATTGATTGAACAAGAATCGAAATCCGCTGATCTGTTGATTGCCAATGCTCTGGTGAACTAAGGGGTTTCAAAGTCTAAGCTTGTCTGTCGTCTTTGTTAAGTCAACCCAATCTTTCAATCTGTCTTTAAGTTTTCGTTTTTAATTTCCTTGCATTTTCTAGAATTAGAAGTCGTGGAACTCACACCACGCACAACGTGTTAAACCTGAGTAATCTGCCTTTATATTTGAGTAGACGATTATTAGAAGACCCGTGGAATACGATCTGCTTAGCTTTCTAGCTTCGTAGTTATTTGACTGCACGCATTACAACGTTCATCACCATGCGTGCATCGTACATGCTGTCGCCTCTGCAATATATCTGAGGAAGGACATACAATATTGGACACACTTAGCTTACACTACCTGCCATGCTAGAGAAGCCTACGTTTGGGGGCATACCTGCAATTCCAGGGCAATAAGCGTGGGAGCCAGCTGAGGGTTATGTTATAAAAACCTCTATGATCAGGCTCATGCCAGGGAGGCCTAAAAGAAATAGAAGGAAGGAAAGGAAGGAGTTGGAAGTCAGACCTGCCAAAAATGGATCTGGACCCGTAATAGGTAAAGGGGGTGGTTATGCATTATAGAAATTGTGGGATGAGAGGCCACAACACACGTTGTTGTCCAGACAAGGAGGTTGACACATCAGGCGTGCCAAGGCGAAGCAGAAGGTGCCAGGGTGCTGAAGCGGAACATGAACGGGCAAGAAAGAGATTGATGTGCAGTAAATGTAGGAATCCTGGACACAATGCAAGAACCTGTCCTTTGCTCAAAGGCCTGCAGGTATGCCTTCTACAAAATCTCATTCAGATTTTCATTAACTGAACACACACTGTCCACTTATGTCCATGTACTATGCAGGCTGTGGTTGATCCGAATGCATCAGCCAGAGTTAGGGATACTGAGATCCGAACTGTGATGCAAGGAGTAGGTGTTTACACTAACGAGCTCACTGGGAACTCTTATTACAAGGTATGTAAGACTATGGAATTGTCCCCATTTATGTTATTATGTGCTCTAACAGCCTAGGTATGTTTCAGGCTAGATTAGGACCAAGAGGGGTAGATACCGGAGCTGCTGATGAGATGGAAAACCGATCTTCACAGCCGGAACCTCAATTTGGGACTCAACCAACAGAAGGAGAAGGGGGGATTTAAGATGATGGAGAAAGAAGCATGAAGGAGCCGCATTTCGTGTTGTATTTTGTTAGTTATTGTCATGTTTTGTAACAACCTCATTATGATCGGATTGAGGTCTGTGGCATGTCCACTTTTGTCGAATGCTTTTGGAACTGCTTTGTGTCTAGATTATGTTTGGGAACTGATCCACTTATGTTGGACTTACCAGTAACAACATTGAACCTTTCTTCGAGTTTAGAATGCATCAACTACTTTTTATTCCAAAACAAGTTCTTAGCATTACAACTAGTAGAACATAAACAACTATTTCAAACCAGATACAAGTTGAATCCTACATTGTAAACCAACAACCAAACCCTAAACCCAGGAAGCTGACAAATAGCAGCAAAAACCTAATTTCATTAAGTCCTCGTTCAAGTGTAACCCTAATGGAGCGGAGTTCATCCAGACACTCATCCAGATCTGAACCATTGCCGCCGGTCGTCGACGACCCATGCTCGACCTTTTGCTTCTCGTCAGCCCATTTGAAAAACCCACAGTCCGTCGTACTTTCTTCCCAATATGGACAACGGTAGAATGACCTATTGTTGTTCTTCGTCGCCTGTGCTACCATCAATATTGCTTCCCGGTTGTGAGCACAATTTCGCAGTCGGGGTGTTGTCCTCGTCGGCAAAGCTTTGGCACCAGCTCCGTTCAATCTACAGCTTGAACGAGAGGGAGATGAATCCATTGCCCAAACAATCTTCTCCGTTTTAAATCGTTACTAACTCCACGATGGCCAAAGAAAAGAGAGCTCTGGACTGATGTTAATGGCGGCGTCTGCAATGATAGAACGAGAGAAAGAGAAAGAGAAAGAGAAAGAGAAAGACGAGGATGAGAAAGAGGATGAGAAAGAGACAGGGTTTGTTCTTTTCGAAAGAGAGAGAGAATTAAAGCTAATTTTTTTTCAAAGAGTAAATTAGACAGTGGAAAATCTAGTCAAGTTGTGAGTCAACATGTGACGAGGACATCCTGCCGAGTCAGCAAACTCCGTTAGCACCCGTGTCGACGAAAACGACTAAAATTTGACGGCGTGTTATTTGGAACTTGGAATTCAATAGTTGGTGACGCCCACCAGATAAGGCATACGTGGTATATACGCGAGTAATATCGCAATAGTTCATGAGATCTGAGGGTATTAGGCCTAAATTTAAGCCCAAACCTGCATATTTTTTGGATTAATTAGGTGGACCAATCATAAAAGACCACGTGGTAGTGGGTACCGGTACCCTGCGGGTACCGGAGTGCTAGCCGGTGCACACTACGGTGCCCGCAGGTATCGATACCTGCTGACACGTGGCAATCAGCTAGTGGCTGGAAATTTTCGCCTGGAATACATGCTGGTTTAGTCCCCAATTCTTTCAAACTTTGTTGTTTGGTCATCACAAAGAAGCAAACTATTTTTCTGTCTTCTCTACAAACGCCGTTTACTCCCCAATATCTATTATCCCTCAACCTTATCCTATTATCCAATATCCATCCTAATCAGACAACACCCTTGATTGTAAGGTTTTCTTGAATTGTGTTTTCCACAGTATACGCCTGCTATTGATATATGGAGCATGTACTCTTCAAGTTTCTTGGGTTTATGTATGAAAATGGAACTCATAAACTGAAATGAAACAAAGTGATAAGCTGATTTAACTAATCATCATAGTGATCAATACTCGGAATAGTAATATTAGTTCAATACTCAGAATAGTAAATTTAGTTCAATACTCGGAAAAAATAGATACTAAATTACAAGTCTCATTTATCTAATCATGCACCCTAACTCCACCAGCCAATAGCTTGCAGCTTCGTATGCTCCATTAATCAACCTCAATCGCCCTTCAATTCATAATAAACAACCATCAACCAAGAAGATTTAATATTTTACTGTTACGAAATAAGGAACTAGTGACGATGCACATGCAGAATACCATGATAAAATGTTACATTTTTACCTCATTGTTTGAAGCTTCATTAACTGCACATTTTCCATGATTTGAATAGTGTCCAACCACACCACAGTTGCTACACTTTCTCGTTTTGATTGCTTTTTCCCCCTTCTTTCCTGCACATCCCTTAAACTTGACATTTTTGTGGTCTTTTATTCCTTGAAGTTCCTCTGGTACTTTCACTGTCAAAGCAGATGTAGGAGTGTGTTCTATTGTCCGCAACTTGTCATTCACTTCGTCAATGCCGGTTTGAGCAACCTTATATGCCTCTGCCGATGATGCCCCCAACTTTAAAAATTCTCTTGTGGAAGACAGCAGATTTCCATGTCTTAGTTTAGTCTAATACGCCTCGTCGGTATAGTTTGACTGAACTCTCGATCATTTTGATTTTTTGGCTTCTTTGTAAACCTCCTAATCACGAAGCTGTCTGGAATCTCAAACATTGCTTCTTCTTTCAAGATAGCTATAATATGTTGGCACGGTATTCCCAAACTATTGAAGGCTTTGAAAGTGCACTCAACTGACTTCTTTTCAACATCATATATAACTTTCTCTCTTGTGTTGTTGTTAGGATCATACTTCTTCAGTTTGTATATGTGATAATCCCCAATTGTCTCTTTACTCTCCTTACTCCAAATCGAAGATTTTTCTAGCTCAAGTTTGAATTTATCAAATGCTTTCAATGTGTAAACATCAGATGCACTTTTTTCCATTGACCTCATTATCTTTGATATGAGTTCTGGTGCCTGGTGAATAGACTTGTAGTCCAATCTTCGCTCCTGCTCCCTCATATCTTCCATCCAACGATCAAAGTTTACACAAAATTTAAGTAGACTGTAGTTATGTCTGACGTATTTGCCCAGTTTGGAATTCAATCCCTCGCATCTCGATGTCATTTTCATCCCAACAAAAAAAACACCACGAAAATAAGTCTGAGCCCATTCGTGTCGTTTTGTCGAATAAGTGCTTTACCCAATTGTTTGTTTGTAGGGAGCACTTCTCCACATACTCGTTCCATTTGACACTAAAGTACTTATCTTCGTACTCTGCATCCACAAACTTCGACCACCCTAATTTAAACTGATTATCCTTCACGTGTTCTGCCACGTTCTTGTCCAGATGCCACGAGCACAAACGATGAGTTGCTTTCGGGAATACCTTCGTTATCGCAATTGACATAGCATGTTTTTAATTGGTGATGACTGCCGTGGGCTTTTTCCCTCCCATGGCTTTTGTTAGGGTGTCCAATGCCCAAGTATAGTTATCTTCCTTCTTGTGCTGCAGTAATGCGCATCCAAAAATACAAGTACTGTAGTGATGGTTCACACCTGTGATATAACACAAGAAATATTTTGGTGATGTAGTAATTGGCCAAAAATTTGTTGCAAACAAAGGAAATATTATAACGAAGGAAAATAAGTTGAAGCACGTACCAGAAAAAAATAACAAAAGGAAGGTTATATTTAGTTTTCTTATAGGTAGTGTCAAACATCAAAACGTCGCCAAAAACTTCAAAATCTGCAATGCTCGAGTTGTTAGCCCAAAACACCTTTTCTAGCATTATATCTTCGTCCACTGTTGATGACACTCGATTTGACGTGATTATCAGCCTCATTTAAGCGACATTTCTTTGCTTAAGACATGGTTTTTAGGGTAGAATAACGAATATTCAATCGATTGCCCTATCTCGTGCCATTTGTGTTACCTTGGCCCGTTTCGGGTCTATTTGATGGTTTTCTAGTGTTTTTACGTTAGCACAGGTTTTTGCCATCGAATAAGTAACCAAGGACGTGTCTAAGGCATTGGAATCTCGAAGGATTGCACCGGGATCGATCAAAGGAGCCAATCAAGTTCAAGAAAATTCCTGCCCGGAATACAAAGGAATTTTCGCCGAAAATACCCTTGTATTTTCGGCGAAAATATCATCACAAATCGGCTGTTGGCGACTGAAGGAATTTTCGGCGAAATCGATCAAGTCTTCGATCGAGAATGAAGTCCAGGAGAATCAGCCGGCGGAACCCCTCATTTGCAAAGGAATTTTCGCCGAAAATTCCTCAATATTTTTGGCAAAAATAATAGAAGAAATCCGGCTGATTAGGGTTAAGTATAAATACTTGACCCGGCGGCCCAAAAAAAATATACAACATAATTTACATCATAATATACTTTTCGATTCAGAATCCTACGATTTCTCTGGAGTTCTGGAGCGAAGAGTTAGAGTTCGAAGAGCTGGAAAGAGATCGTGACGCCATCCCTTTCATCTCGGAGAACCGGAGCTAGGAGTGTAGTTTACCGAAGATCGAAGTCTGCCGGAGTCGTCTAAATTAGGTTTTTCAGATTCTTTTCTATTCTTCCTCTGAATGATGAACTCTTTCTTTGTATTTGATTCTTTTGTGATAAACATGAGTAGCTAAACTCATTAGAGCTTAGACTAGATGAACCCTAAGTGACCCAGGGCTTTAAAGCGGTCACGGATCGGCGGTGATTAGATTCGAAATTCAATCAGTTCTTTTTCATGTTTGATTTTTTCTTCATTGTTCATGTTTCTTGTCTGGATTGATCACCTAGATTAGATTCTGGTTAAGCTAAGGATAGAAGCGAACGCTCGCCTTACTTTAGAACATCGAATTGAACAATTAACCTTATAATTGGAGCGTGCCTTTCGTAGGAACTGGTTAGGGTTAATCTACTGCAAGAGTAACTCATAATTCATTAGTAATTGCACCAGTTAATTAAGTCGTTGCGAGAGGCGACCGTTCCCGGGCGGCTAGTTAATCTTGGTAGTTAGAACGGATAGAGCGAACGTTCGCCGGTCTTAAACCTAAGGGTAAGGAGTTATGGTGGTGTCTTAGTAATTGATTGAATGAGAATCGAAATCCGCTGATCTGTTGATTGCCAATGCTCTGGGGAACGAAGGGGGATTCAAAGTCTAAGTTCGTTTGTCATCTCTGTTTTCAAACCCTAATTTCCAATCTGGTTAGTTTAATTTGTTTTAATTTCTCTACATTTCTTAGAATTAGAAGTCGTGGAACTCACACCACGCACAACTTGTCTGCATTCGAGTATTTTGCCAGTTTCGAAGTAGTCAATCTTAGAAGACCCTTAGAATACGATCTACCCTAGCTTTTGTTAGCTTTGTTAGTTATTTGTGTGAAACGCATCACAACGACTGCGCGTTCACCAAATTGGCGCTGTTGCCGGGGACTTCTTTTGATTGTTCGAAAGAAGAACTGGCAATTTATTCTTCTACTTTCCATCTTTCACCTTACCATCCACTTCGATTTTACACTGGTTTTATTTGTCTTTGTTATCTGTAGGTTTACAGGTGTATGCCTCACCGTCCTTGGACTCGCTCTCAAACCGAACAGGCTAAGAGTGCAGAGAGACCAGGCAGTTCTGCTCCACCTCTACGATCACAGATTCTGAAGAAAGGCAAATCCAATCCATTCATCACTCCGATCAAGATCGAGGAACTGAAGGAGAGTTCCTCATCTCCATCTTCACCTGTACCGTCATCTTCATCCGCTTCATACACCGAGTCACTCTCACCTCCTCCATCTCCTACCATGGACGATAGATTACCACCACCACCACAGAATGGCGATCCACCGCCGCCGCCACCACCTTCACAGAAAAGCCTAGCTGACTATAACAAGCCGAGGGCGACTAGCGTTCGATCTACCATTGCCGTTCCGCGCATTGAAGGAGATCCTGACTATGAGATCAAGATTCCGTTCTTGACTATGATCTCTAGGGATTTACAGTTTGAAGGTAGGCCCCTAAACAATCCGTGCACTCATCTTGCAGACTTCCTTGATCTCTGCAGCACTTTCAAGAGCGGAAACCTCGACAAAAACACTCTTTGTCTGAGAGCTTTCCCGTTCTCTCTGAAAGGCCCTGCTAAGAGGTGGCTTACTGGCAAACCACCTGGCTATTACACTGATTGGGATACTCTGGCTCAGGACTTCGTTGAAGAATACTTCCCTCCGGCCAGAACAACTGCTATCAAGGACAGCATCGCCAGATTCTCCCAGAAAGAAGGAGAAAGCTTGTATGATACTTGGAATCGATTCCAAGAACTTCTCTACACCTGCCCTCATCATGGATTCGAGCAAAGGCAGTTAGCTGAAATTTTTGCTCAAGGACTTCGAGAAGAATCTGCCAAGTGGGTCAATTCTCTAGCTGAAGGGGATTGCACTACACTAACACCTGAAGCTGCTCTTCTTCACTTCGCAAACTGTGCTTCCAAGTCTAGGAACTGGGAATGACAATCTGAAGGATCAAGGAGCAAGCTAGATCTCGAAGCTACAATCAAAGCAGAAGTAGAGAAGCATTTGAAGAAGTCTACCACACCGATCAAGCCGCCGGCAGCTTCTGTCTACGTTGCCGATTGCGAGTGGTGTGGAGCTTGCGCACATAACGGAGGCCGTTGTCAGAATTTTGGTAAGGCAGAAGTCTGGTCTGCCGAAGAGGTAAATTTCATTCAACAAGGCTTCGTTAATAATCAGAATGGTTATGCTGGCTACCATAACTTCAGACAGCAAGGGAACTATCAAGACAGACCTCCCTACAATGCCGGCGCCAACCATAACCAGAACCAGAATAACCACCCGGCTGTTCCAGCTCAGGATCAGAAGCCTAACCATCCACCGGCAGGTGTCTACCAGCCGCCGCATCGCAATCTGAGAACAATGTCAGTGACCTGGATAAGAAGCTCAGCCAGATCATCACCACACTCGATGATCATGACAGTCAGTTCAAGGCTCAAGCTCTTCTCAATCAAGAACAGATAGCATCTGGACAAAGAATTGAGCAAGCCATGAACAACATCTCGAGCATGCTAGCATCTGGTCGACCATTGGCCAACTTCCAAGCCAGACAGAGCTGAATCCGAGAAAGGAGCAAGCCAAGATGGTAACCGCTCGAAAACTCCCAAACTTAATTGCTGATGCTTGTTCTGTCTTACGCAGGATCGCTGAAACTCCGGAGGAGGAAGAAGAATAGGAACCGGCGCCTAAGGAGGATGATCCCCCTCTTGCACCGTACGTCGTGAAGCCTCCTTTTCCAAGAGCATTGCTGCCAAATGCAAGGATCGAGACTGGCATGAAGGGGAACAAGGAAGGATATCCTGACATTCGTATTAAGAAACCTGCCTCTCCATATCCAGCTAAGTTATCTGATCCTGGTTCTTTTACTTTACCTTTGGTCATTAATGATGTTGAGATTGAACGTTGTTTAGTTGACCTAGGAGCGTCTGTTAATGTCATGCCTATGAGCCTGTTTGAAAAATTGAACCTAGGAGAACTTGAACCGCCTAGTATGCAACTTGTCTTTGCTGATAGATCACTTAAAACCCCTAAGGGAGAGATTAAAGACGTCGTTACTAAATGTGATCCGTTCACGTTCTTAGCTGACTATGTGATTATGGATACTAGTACGGATGATTCTACCATTCTCATAGGTCGACCTTTCATGGCTACTACTGGAATGAATATTAACGTTCCAAATGGTTCTTTGACTCTAAGGGTCGGTAAAGAAACGAAAACGTTCCGTCTTAAAGATGGCATGAAATATGACTCTAAGAATGAAGAATCTCACTGCCTAGCTGTTGAAACTGTGGAGTTGACTCCGGTCAACTCCGTTACTAATGTTTTTTCCAGTGTCTCTAGATCAGTTGTTGCTGCAGATATTGAACAGGTTATTAAGAAGAAGCCAGAAACTTTGGTTCAGAAGCCGCTCAAGAAGAAGAAGGAACTGCAAGCCTCTTCTAAGCCACCGAGCACAAAACCGAGCAGACCTCGGGGAAAGAACAAGAAGATGAAGACCCAAATGGTCTGGAGGCCAAAAATTCCGCCGTCTTCCACCGAGCCAGCTGCACCATCAAATCGTTCCGAGAAACCGGCGCCGGAACAACTATGGAGGGAGAAGCCGAAAGCATCTCCTAAAGAAATACTGACGATCACCGATCCTGGTGATACCAAGCTGGAGATAAAAGAAAAGAAGAAGCCGATAGTCCTCATTCCTTCCATCGTAACACTCAAGAAGGATGACCTCTCCAGAGAGCTATTCGGACCGTTCAAGATCATTGATCATTTTCCCGATGGACGTACCAAGCTCTTGCATGCGAACGGGAAGAGATTCACGCTTACCAGAGAAGTCCCGAAGCTGTACTTCATGAACTCCGACGCGAGCGTTAAGGAGAATCTGAGTTGGGATGTCTCCTAATACCGTCCAGGTATCGTCCAACTCAAGGACGTTAATAAAAGAGCGCTTCGTGGGAGGCAACCCACGGCTGGAGTCCGTTTTTTATTTTTGTCAACCTTAGTGTTTTAGAGTCGTTCGGGGGAGCCAAAAGTGTCAGTTTGTTTGTTTTCTTATTTTTCGTGTGTAGACTGCGTGTCGTAGTGTCAGTCGCAAGTTGATTGAGGTTGTTCCGATTTTTGTGGATTTAACTGTGATTTTCTGAAGTTAGCCGAATTTGCGAAAATATTTTCACCCGAGTAGTACAAAATTTTCGGCGAAATCACCCTATTTTCGGCGAAATCGCCTTTTGAATTTTTGAACCCGTCTCCTGTTTCATATTTTTCAGTTCGAAAAGTTGAGTGTTTTCAGCAAAAATCTATTTGAAAACCGGCAGTGATTTTAACTCTTAATTTCGGCGAAAACATATGGGAATTTTCGACGAAATGATCTTTGAAAACCGACAGTGCATTTGAACGTTTGTTTTCGGCGAAAACACCCTTTTACTTTCGCCGAAAATCCCTTTGAAAATCAGCAAAATTTTCACCTTAAAAATCCGATTTTATCCTCTCTCTTCCCTTATTTCATTTTCGACCCACAGCCGAAAACTTCCCCTGTTTTCTCAAACCCGACCGCCACCCTTTTCAAAACCGCCGTCGCCATTTTTCATCGCCGCCGACCACCGCCGCTCAACTCCCCTCTCTTTTCCGATCGTTTTGAGCCCTAGAACAGCCGAATCGGAGCTCTACAGCTCTAGTTCTCCCAAACCCTAGAATCTTCGATTTTTCACCGATTCCTCCCAAACCGTTCATTTTTAGCATCCATGGCTTCAAGGTAAGTTGTAGAACTTTTCAATACGAATCTTTTGACATATGGATTGCTGAATTTCGTCTGGGTTGACTTTCAGTTGACTTTTCAGTTTGCCTCGATTTGCGTGCCGACTGATTTCGTGTGAACTAGGTTAGCTGAACTTGTTGAACTGTTCTAGCATGTTTAGGGATTTTTGTGCTTAATTTCCATATCATTTGATCATGTGTTGCTATGCATAGGATTGATTCTTTGTGATGTTGCCTTTTGAGAAAATGTCGGTTTGACTTTGAATTGTTGTGATCAATTGGCTGCCTGATGTGCTCATTCTCGTTCATATCATTGTGTTTGCCATCTGAGATCATATTATGCCGTCAATTTCCCCGTTGTGATAGTCTTGCCATGATTAGGGTTCAATATGCTTTAATGTTGACTTTTTGAATGTCGGTTTGACTCTTGAACTCTGATTGACTATTCAATTCTGGTTGTTCCTAAGCATGCATTTCATTGCTTGTGATTACCGGTTAATCGACTTTGCTTACCCCCACTCGGTTTCCCTCATTTCTTTGTGAAATTGAGTTTTTCTACTAAGTGTGGGGTAGGGTTTTAGTTGACTAATTTGGTTTCGCTCTGGTTTTAGGAACACCACTTATGAGCGCAGGACTAAGGCGCGACTTGATGGCGCCTCGAGCTCCGGAGCTGCCGCTCCCGTCACACCCGCCGTTCTGGGTCCTCCACCCGCACTACCTCGCCGGGCTGGATACCATCGCACTCTAGCTCGTCTTCCTGACTTCTACTTCGAGTGCTTCCAGAAGATCCAGCACATTCCAGAAGATCCAACACATTCCCGATCCATACCAGGCGCCGACCCATCAACCCCGACACCACCCCGCAGATGTTGGTGAGTTGTATGAGCGACTGCAGGAGTGGCGCATCACCGACAACGCCACTCAGAAGGTGAGATGGACTATTATGCAGCAGCATATGCGCCGCGCCGACAGGCGGTATGAGGCACAGCTGGCGTGGCAACGACAGCTCGGCGAGCACCTCCACTTTCCACCCCCCGACACCTCTGACCAGCCATGATCAGGTGGTGTCCTTTTCCTTGTCCTTTCTTTTTATTTATTCTTTTCGGATTTTGATCCACCTTTTTTTTGTGTGGATCCGGGACACTTGTCCCGGTTTCCTTTTTAGTTTCGTTTGTTTTTGTTTTGCAGGCAGTCGGTAGATTCCCTTTGCTTCGCTTGGGTAGATTCCCTCTGCTCCGAGGACCCGTGCTCATCCCCTACGCCAATCATCTCGGTCCAGGTTCTTCTACTTCACTCTGAACTCTAATTTTAGTCCTGTGAGGACATAGTCCGATTTAAGTGTGGGGTAGGATGCTAGAGAACCTTGCTTGAACTTGATTGCCCTTAAATTGTGTTATTGTGTGCCTCGTGATTCCATTCCAGTCTCTCTAGCATTAGAATGGCTCAGTTCTTGATTTTTGATGTTAAGTTGTTGTTCAACCCTTCATAATGATGCTTAGACTGCTTAACCTAGAACTTGAGAACCAACTTGTATACTTTGGTGCTAAATTGCCTGGTCAGAACAACATTTTAAAATCACACTTGTAGTTTGTAGCCTTGATTGCATGAAAATGACCGAATCCGACTAGCAAACCAACTGTGAGCTTTTGATCCATTGCACGTAACTTGCAATTTTAATTCTTTCTGAGTGGTTTTCTGTTTGCTTGAATGAGTTGGAATTTGCATGAGACCTACTCGAGACCACACGATGACACGAGTTCTAGAAGGATAGGGGCACCTAGATTCAGCTACTAAGCCAGATAGCCTACCAAACGATAAATCCATTAGGTTTAGACCCTTGAGCTTGGCCTGTTCTTTCGGTTCGATAATACATTACAGCCATTTCCCATTTCTTTCATTCCCCGTTGATCCCCTGTGGTTGTAGTTCTAGATTGACCTACCGGAAGTCGGTTTGTGGTAACCTGCCTATAGCCATTAAACAGGTGGTCTTAGCTAATATGTCCAGACGTGTAAATCCCTCTAGCAACTAAAAGAAAATTGGCACAAAGAAAAAGTAAAGTAAAGTAAGAAAAGAAAGGAAATTTCGAAAAAAAAAGTGAAGAAAAGAAAAATCAGAAAAGTTTCAAAGTTTCTAGTTCAATAAACGTTCTTCTCCCTACAAATGGAAGAACGAAGTCAAAAGAAAAGTTGAAAAGAAAGAAAAAAAATCGTGCAAAGAAAAAGAATAAGTGCTAGGTTGCTTGAGGGTATCATAGGACGAGCGTTCATCATTCCACCCGTGTTTGGTTAGACGGTAGGAAGCCATAGATTAGATTCGAGGGAAGTTAGTCGAAAGCTACACCGCACCAGCCATCATCATACATTCCCATCATCCATCGCATCATAAACCCAAGTAGTGTAGATTTCATTACGGTCCTAGCAGGGAAGTCCTTCTTGACTAGATACTCATGTTGTCACAGTGGTGGAGATGTGGTCGAATTGCAAACCTATGACAGAATTGGTAACAGAAAATGATCGAGAGCAGAAACACGTCCTTAAACACAGAGAGCGAGAGTTCCCCATTTTACTAAATATTTCCTGTGTGAGGAGTCTGGTCGGTCAGGTCAAATTCGTGCATAATTGGTTGCTAATTACTTGTCGTGTGCAGTTTATTAGTGAGACCAGATAGTTTGGCTGATCTGTATGCATGTCAGGTTTCTTGTTCTAGGAATTAGCTGTCTAATAATTCATTGTGTTTGATTGAGCTCCAATTTAATCGATCTTATCATTTATGAACATGAGCGTTTATCGATTATCAGTTTGCTTGAGGACAAGCAAAAGCTTAAGTGTGGGGTATTTGATGACACTCGATTTGACGTGATTATCAGCCTTATTTAAGCGACATTTCTTTGCTTAAGACATGGTTTTTAGGGTAGAATAATGAATATTCAATCGATTGCCCTATCTCGTGCCATTTGTGTTACCTTGGCCCGTTTCGGGTCTATTTGATGGTTTTCTAGTGTTTTTACGTTAGCACAGGTTTTTGCCATCGAATAAGTAACCAAGGACGTGTCTAAGGCGTTGGAATCTCGAAGGATTGCACCGGGATCGATCAAAGGAGCCAATCAAGTTCAAGAAAATTCCTGCCCGGAATACAAAGGAATTTTTGCCGAAAATACCCTTGTATTTTCGGCAAAAATATCATCACAAATCGGCTGTTGGCGACTGAAGGAATTTTCGGTGAAATCGATCAAGTCTTCGACCGAGAATGAAGTCCAGGAGAATCAGCCGGCGGAACCCCTCATTTGCAAAGGAATTTTCGCCGAAAATTCCTCAATATTTTCGGCGAAAATAATAGAAGAAATCCGGCTGATTAGGGTTAAGTATAAATACTTGACCCGGCGGCCCAAATAAAATATACAACATAATTTACATCATAATATACTTTTCGAATCAGAATCCTACGATTTCTCTGGAGTTCTAGAGCGAAGAGTTAGAGTTCGAAGAGCCGAAAGAGATCGTGACGCCATCCCTTTCATCTCGGAGAACCGGAGCTAGGAGTGTAGTTTACCGAAGATCGAAGTCTGCCGGAGTCGTCTAAATTAGGTTTTTTAGATTCTTTTCTGTTCTTCCTCTGAATGATGAACTCTTTCTTTGTCTTTGATTCTTTTGTGATAAACATGAGTAGCTAAACTCGTTAGAGCTTAGACTAGATGAACCCTAAGTGACCCAGGGCTTTAAAGCGGTCACGGATCGGCGGTGATTAGATTCGAAATTCAATCAGTTCTCTTTCATGTTTGATTTGTTCTTCATTGTTCATGTTTCTTGTCTGGATTGATCACCTAGATTAGATTCTGGTTAAGCTAAGGATAGAAGCGAACACTCGCCTTACTTTAGAACATCGAATTGAACAATTAACCTTATTAATTGGAGCGTGCCTTTCGTAGGAACCGGTTAGGGTTAATCTATTGCAAGAGTAACTCATAATTCATTAGTAATTGCACCAGTTAATTAAGTCGTTGCGAGAGGCGATCGTACCCGGGCGGCTAGTTAATCTTGGTAGTTAGAACGGATAGAGCGAACGTTCGCCGGTCTTAAACCTAAGGGTAAGGAGTTATGGTGGTGTCTTAGTAATTGATTGAATGAGAATCGAAATCCGCTGATCTGTTGATTGACAATGCTCTAGGGAACGAAGGGGGATTCAAAGTCTAAGTTCGTTTGTCATCTCTGTTTTCAAACCCTAATTTCCAATCTGATTAGTTTAATTTGTTTTAATTTCTCTGCATTTCTTAGAATTAGAAGTCGTGGAACTCACACCACGCACAACTTGTCTGCATTCGAGTATTTTGCCAGTTTTGAAGTAGTCAATCTTAGAAGACCCTTGGAATACGATCTACCCTAGCTTTTGTTAGCTTTGTTAGTTATTTGTGTGAAACGCATCACAACGACTGCGCGTTCACCAACTGTGTACTCCATGAAAACATCTATATCACCGTTGGTTTTAAACTTCAAGTAGGCAAGTGTTGTTCCAACATCACCTTCGGAAAGTTTCTCAATGTCGTCTATGTGGCATTGATTGAAAGGATCTCTTTTTGTGGAATCCACGTTGGCATGTCCTCCCGAGTGTTGGACTTCGAGATCATATGCCTCACTAGGTCTCAAGCCGGTTTCTCTATAATGCCTCAGTGTGTCTTTGTCTACCTCTCCAACATTTTGATTTGTTGACATATGATGTGATAGACGTGCTTTGGTGTACTCATGGTTATTTGTGTTTAATAACTTTGTGATTTCATACCTTGAGGAGGATTTCTCGAGTTTAAACTTACAACATGCTTTGCAACCAAATCTTGATAAACGTCTAGGGTTTTTTTGTCTCTTAAGAGATGATAGCCTTCTTTCTCCTTGCGTGTTGCACACCATATTCCGCTCTGTAATTACATCATTTTTGTCCCTTTTCACGTCGTTTTTTCGAACAAAAAATCCCCAAGCTTTGCCATACTTGATGTACCATTCAACCCCTTCGTCATGACTTTCGAATCGAAGTTTTCCCATCTCATCTTTGGTTAGGTCACGCAGACGTGCATACTCTCTTTGTAAGTCGTCGTAAACGTCAACACCTGCTGGAATATCATCTGCATCCATTACTTTAGAATGATTCTCCGCTCCTGTCAATAGCATAAAAATTGTAAAAATATTAAAAAAGGAACAAAAACATGCTTAGGAAGTTCACCATAATCCATAGAATCAAATTATAAGACCCAAATTAATCTCAATGATGGTTTGACAAAAACTGGTTTGACCAGAGTTGGTTTATCCCGATTGGTCTAACCAGTTTTGGTCAAAGAAAAACTGGTCAGACCAACTCTGGACAAACCAACTCTGGTCAAACCACAATATTGATGCATAATTCAGCTACAGCAACATGGATTAGTAGTCATAATTAAAAATCATAATGTATGTTTGTGGAATAAACCGCAACAGTGAACTTACATTATGATTTTTACATTCATAACTCATAATTTCGCTTCATAATTCAGCTCATAATTCAGCATAATTTGTCCAGAACTCAACTCATAATTCAGCAACAGCATTAAGGATTAGGATTCAGCATACAATTTCACTGCATATTCATAACTCAGCGACAGCAACAAGAATTCAGCTGCTAAAAAATGAGCTCTTAGATTGAGCTGCTGCAAATTGCTGATGCCAGAAGGATTAAATTCGACAATTAGGATTAAGAAAGAAGCTTCTGTATGATTAGGATTAGGTTCGAGTTGGGATAAACTTACTCACTTAGAATGTCGCCTTTCAGTCGAAGAAGATCAAATCAGCACAGAAGAAAACAACCGATTGTAACGCAACTGCAGATTTAGTCTTGGATCTCCCTCTTCGATCTGAGAATAAGATATTTAGTCTTCCATATGAGAATATTGACAAAAACATTGACTGTTTGAGGATGAATAGGAGATTGAGAGTAGTTACCTTGCTCAGCTCCCTCTTCTCTTTGGACTTCTCGCGAAACAGCAATAGAATCCCCTCTTCTCTTTGAATGCAATAGGGTTTCCCGCAAGATAATTATTCAAAGAATATAGAGCTCTCCGGCCGCTGCTTCTATCATCGTCGTGCTGCCTCCAAGAAACTTTAATATGGATTAGGATTTTGGCTTGAGCTCTGAAAATTAAAGAGAAGATTTCGGCGATGAAATCAAATAGCAGAGTGAAGATTTCAGCGAGATAATTGACTGTTAAATTAATGCATAATTTTTTGTTGTGTTTTCAGCGAAGAAATTGAATAGGAGAGGAAGATTTCGGCGAGATAATTTAATAGGAGAGGAAATCACTTTTTTTTTATAAGAAGAAATTAATGTGCCTATGATACCCAAAAGGGAAAAGCATTTCAAACAATAATAACTCAGGAAATCGCAATTTAGGGAAACAGTTATGATTTCTAATCAGATTCTACAAATATTTCACTCTTGCTAAACTGATGGTTGGTGTTTGGTCCGGATAACCGGTTTCAATCTCGAAGCAATAAACAGTTAACCAAACCTAAACTAAGCTAAAATAAGTAATAAGAATATAGGGTTGGAAAGCCCATATGCATGCCATTTTGGGCTTCTGGTTTTATGCTCAAATTAGCTTGTTCATTAACTCTAATTAAAATCAAACTTTCATTATTTAGAAATATCGTAATCGAAGATGAAATTAAAAAAACAATTCATCAAAAAACTATTCGAAGATGAAATTAAAGAAAAACAATAATAGGAAATTACTACAAAAATCTATGTAATATTTCCTAACAGTGGCAACTCATCAATGCATTAACGTCATTCCACTTCATTCTCGCATCCCTCGGCAAGCTTATACAAACGAGACATTTTGTCGATCTCTTTATCTTTCTTTATCTTCTCCTCACTATATTGTTTAATAACGTCCTCAAATTTGGGTGTGTCATGAGATACTCGTTAGTGTATCATATTCCATGCATAATTACTAGGATCCATGATCAAATCTTTAGCCAGGCGCATGCATTCATGTGAGCCACAGTGCTACAAGCGACAAAAAAAATTAATAGATACGCGTTTTGCTAAAACTGCAACAAATTTAAATAAATGCGTTCTTACCACTGCATAATTTTTTTGAATAATATGCAAACATCATCCATTGACAAACCCACATCCCACAATCGTACCTAGTTACATTAGTGTCATCGTTAAGTAACTACGATAATAAATAAGAATTGAAAACAATGTCATGAATGTACTCACGAGTTTTTTTGGTTAGGAACACCTTTAGGAATGACGATTTCCCAATCCATGACTCTTGGAGCCCTTTTTGTATCTCCCATATCCTTTGATATTTGACTCATGACCATGTATAGGAAACGCAACTGAATTGAGAGGTTGAAAAAAAGATGTATTAGTATGACATGTGGAAAATTTTGAAGCATTGATAAAGTGGCAACATACCATTTCTCGAATATCTTCTTCCCTTTTTGTAGTATTATTAATATCGGGCAATGAATCAACCATGTGTACAGTCTTCTCATCAATCAGAACAACAGCCAGGTACCAATGCTCACTGGCTTGATTCATTGGAACGTAAATCTTCATGACAAAGTAAAAAGAATAACATGATATTAGCAAAATATTAATAAATATTACATAGCTCGCATAGAACACCATATTACCTTGTTTGGTCTTGGAGAGACAGACAAAAAAGTGTTTATGTAGTTGTCCACAGCTTGTCGATGTGTCATCCTATTGGTCTTGCTATAATACTGTTTGCGGAAATAGATTATGTCAGTTCATGTTACGGACAAGCATACTTTAATTATTCTAATCGTACTTACGAGCATACTAACCTGAAATTCCACAGGAAGAAACCAAATAACATCTTTTCTGTTTTTTTTCTTGCATGCATGTTTGTTGACCAGCTACAACATTAATAATCTGCGTATGAACCACATGAATAAATTGAATAAATTAGTTGAAGTACAAAGGAATATTGACACTTAAATTGCTAAGAGTTATGAGAAATACTAACATTGCCTCAAATCCAAGTGTTTGGAAGTAGACTATGTAGATCATTACGAGTACAAGTAATACCATAAACGATAATTAATTTTTCTTCGGTAGAATACCCTTCAGAAAAACATAACAATAAATAGCAGCTTCTTCACGCGTAATTCTTAGTTCTAGTGGAATTGGGAATGTCAATTTTCGAACCGGGTAGGAAAATAAACATGAAGCAGATTACGCACATATAATTGTACTTTTTTCTTGGGGAAGTAAAAACTTTAGAAAATCATTCATGTCTTAGCTCATCTGGATTACTGAGCGTGGTATGCTTTACAATGTTTGGAAGATTTGTTTCATCATCAGATTCAAGGTTAACGACAGGTGTACCACAGAGATTTGGAGTTCGTGGAAGAGCTCGTTGTCTCTTAGTACCGCGAACGGATGGAGGGGTGACTTTCACATCTTGATCGATCTTATGTTCAGATGTTTGCTTCAATGACACTATTGCATCCTTTAATTAGCAAACATTTCACTCTGATTGGACATAAATAATTCAAATTAGTTGATGAACCTTCAATATCACGCAAAATTATTAATGTTATAATGTTTACATAAAATAGCAAATCTTCGACAATCTCAATAATCAAACGGAGAAATGAAGCACACGAAGCATTAAAGAAAATTACACTAACGTTTGTAACAAAAATAGATATAAGTCTTACTTGTTCATGTTGACAAAAGCTGTAGTGGAGTTCTGGGAATTCTGACCACAAAAAATTGTGCTGGGATTTTGTGGAATTTTATTATTTTATAAGGTGATGGGAACTGTGGACAGAGATTATGTTTATGGGTGATGGGAACTGTGGACAGATTATGTTTTTGGGTGATGGGAATTGTGGACAGAGATTGTGTTTTTTCGGTGATATGAAACTGTGCAGGGATAGGTTATTTATGCACCGAAAAATTCAGAATAGGGAAAACTGTGCAGATAAACGAAAACTGTGCAGGAATATGTTAATTATTGGGTTCATTATTCAGAACAGGAAAAATCAGGCTAATAAACAAAATTTTAAAATAAACAGAATATTCTGGCTTAATTGTATTCCTATTTAGGAATGGTTTCCACAAAATCATAAATTACTAACAGTTCTAATTAAAGTTAAAATCTAAGTACAAATTAATCTTTACATTATAACTTTACAATAATAAGGCGATATTCAGAAGTCCAAGTCATACGAATTACGAGGTCTTCTAAAGACCTTTCATGATGTCTGCACATCTTGTTCTCTAGCTCAATGAACTTGTGCTCTTTCACTTTCGACCATGAAACACGGGGTTTGCTGCCACCTGGCTTTTTTGTACCATTTCGTGCAGCTTCTTACTGTTCAAATGCTTTCGACTCAAAGTACTCGAGGCAAGTTGCAGCATCCTGCAAAATTTCAATACAATTGACATCACAGGTAGTTAGATAGATACGAAAAGGCAGCGCAAATGAACTTGATTCTTGCATTAGAATATTTCAAGTGCTTATAGTTGATTAAAGACCATTATAAACCATGGTGCATATATAGAGTGTAATGTAATGTTGATTTAACATTCAGTTGGCAAGACATAGGATGGGCCATAGCCTTCTAGGATGTGCTAAAAACATCATTACTTGAGAATATATCCATGACAAACACTAGCAATATATGTTGCACATCTGTTCAAACTACAAGTCAAAACAATAGTTAGAAGTTGCATATACATAAAGTACAATACCTGGGTACGGAAATCATCTGGACCCAACTTTGCTCGGAGAATTTGTAGGGTTGTTTGTTCATGTTGTACGCTCAAGGGGTATGCTTCCATCAATGACAGGGCAATTCCAATTGCATGGCAACTTGCTGCCATCTGTGATAATTATTAAACTGTACAAGGAAAATTTAGAATTATAAGAAAGCATAAGACACTAACCAAGGAGTTAGAATAAAAAAGTTTCAGGAATATCAGCTCGGATTACCAAAACTACTAATTTAACACCTAAACCCCTTAAAATGCTGATATACAAGCACTAGGAAGGATAATAATTCCGCTAGAGAGATAAGTTATGTTAAGGCAACTTCAAATGTCAAACAGGGAGCAACATGTTTGTGAACCTCCAAGTTTCATGGTAATATTCATAAACGGAATGCTTTAATGCTGGCTTCAGTTATCATTTTTTGCAATCTTAAAATATCCCATTGCATTTACAGAAATACTGACACTTTTCTCCATCAATAAGGAAACCAAAGTGGCTAGTAAACAATGCTAGAAATAAACTTCCAAGCAAAACATAACCTGAATGTGGTCTGGGCCAAGCAACCTTTGGTTGCACTTTAGAGCCTTATAAAGATATCTAAGTGCAACATGCACATTCCCCAACCCTTCTTCCATCATAGCCACATTCATGTATGTTGCAGCAGTATTTGTGTGTGATGGACCACATGTAAGATGTAACAGGTACAAGGCACGCTTTACATACCTGATAAAAAAAACTTAAGCATTAAGCATCAAATCCTAAAAGAAAAGAAGGCTACAACTAATATAGCAAGAATCAACAAGTAGTTAATGGAAACCAGAGACAAACCTCGAGCTCGTGCTGCGACTCACAATTACGAGCACGGCTGCGACCGTGGCTGAGACTTCGGATGGGACCTTTCAATCAAGATTTTTCCCGATTAGGACTCCTAGGCTATGCAAAGGAGAGTAAAGAGGAGGGATATGGAGAGAGATTTCGCAGAGCAATGTAGTCAAAATCCCGATTTTAATCTTAAAATCTTACGGTTTTACGATTTCACTTGTCTCTAGCGATCTTGATTCCACGCAAAATCTATGGGTCGTAAAATCTAGTAAAATCTCGATCAAAATCTTAGAATCTTATAAAATCAACGAATTTTCTTGTATTTTACGATTTCACTTTCTAGGGAAAATTACTAGTTTGTACAATTACATATATGTCAGAGCACAGACAATTAAATGAAATTGATTTTTTTAAAGATTTTGATTAATTAAGTTAGAAGTTATTACTAAAAAGTGTCTAAAATCTAATTATTACTTCCTCGAATGACCGCTTAAGAGCTGACATTCTCTCTTTTTTCGTATCTAGACTTTTCAAAGTTTGGTAATGGTCTTCTTATTCTTAATATGTTGTTGACTTAAATGTTTTGATAGTAGTTCATAAAATCTTATGATTTTACGATTAAAAACTATGATTCCGATTTCACCCATGTTTTCGATTTCACGTGGAATCACGATTTTGACTACATTGTCGCAGAGTGCATAGGAGGGAGAGGAAGTGAGATGGCGTTCCAAAGAATCTAGATCAAAGAGTGAAGAGAGGATCTGAATCTTGATTTGGTTACTATCTTAAGGGAAACACACGGAATGCCATTGGTAGCCATCAGATTGAAATCAATCTAACGGCTGATAATGTCAATCCCTGTCATTCAAAATGAGCCAATAAACAACCTTCACTCATAAACATCTTCTAAACAAGTCACCAATTTTATTCTATTAGCAACTTGATTTTAAAAGTTTCTAATTTTACAAATAAGGACTAATGGCATTAACAAATCCAAAATTGGACTAGATTTGGGGGCGTAGTTCTTGCTTTTAAATTATAATACGTTGTAGTTAGAAAATTTTATAAACCACTCTCAAGTTCATAAATGAATTGGGGTTTTGATGGGAATTCAATGACAGTATAGATATAAGGAAATCAGGTAGAACCTAAAAGGACTACAAGCTAATGTGTGTCACATATCGTGAGTGTTTACGAATGTAGGTTAATGATATACGGTTCGGTTAGGGTTCTACTTGTGAGATTTGGAATTCGGATATTGGTAAGATTTCATTAGAAGGATTAGGGGTAAGGTAAACGTGAGTTACACTACAACAGAAGGATGGTTTAGTGGCAGGCCTCGTCGAGGTTAGTGGCATGCGGCCTGCCACTAAAACAGGAGCTTACTCGCAGGCGTTGCCTGCCACTAACCACATATGGGCCTGCGAGTAAAGCTGCTGCGAGGAAGCCCATTAAGTGGCAGGCGTTGTCTGCGAGTAAGCTCCTCGCAGGTATGAGGTTAGTGGCAGGCCGCCTGCCACTAATATTAGTCACTTAACTTTATGATTATTACTGTCTAGTCACTAAATTTCTGTTTTTTCATGTGTCATCCCCTTGTTTCTAGGCAGTCACTTAACTTTCTGATTATTGTTATCTGGTCACTAAATTTTTGATCTTTTCTGTTTCATCCCTTTTTGTTTATAGGTAGTCACTTAACTTTTTATCATTGCTATATGGTCACTAAATTTCTAGTTATCCCAATCGTTTCATCCCAATCTTGAAACCCTATGTCAATGGTGGTTTCAGATACATGAACTAAGTCGCCTTCCTGGAAAAGCTCCTCAAATGTCAATTTTTGCCCTTAACAATCCATCTTTATAGTCCATGAACTTCTTCACCGGTGCAGAGATATTGTGTGTTGTGGGCTTAGATTTGGAAGAAATGGGTTTCAATTGGGAGAGATCGGATGGTTTATTGGATTTAACGAGGGCTCTTGAGAAGGAGGAGGAAGAAGAAGAAGGCTTGAATTCGGAAGAGGAGGCAGGGTCAGAGGTGAAAGAAGATGAGAGTTTTGATTGAAGAGGATGGGAATCAGGGATGTGAAGCGGAGGAATTTGAGGAAGAAGAAGAAAAATGGAAAGAAAGATAAAGTTATGGAGGCGCGGAGGGAGGATTTGTTTCAGCGAAAGTGAATTTCATAGGAGCAGACAAGCTAGTGGCAGGCCGGGCTTACTTGCAGGCCGCCTGCCACAAGCTAGTGCAGGCCGGCTTACTCGCAGGCCGCATGCCACTAGCTAGTGGCAGGCCGCGCTTACTCGCAGGCCGCCTGCCACTAGCTAGTGGCAGGTCGGGCTTACTCGCAGGCCGCCTACCACTAGTTAGTGGCAGGCCGGGCTTACTCGTAGGCCGCCTGCCACTAGCTAGTGGCAGGCCGGGCTTACTCGCAGGCGCTTCCTGTCTGCGAGTAAGCCCAGCTGTCTGCGAGTAACTTACTCGCAGACAGGCCCGCCGCCTGCCACTAATTTTCCCTTTTTGTTGTAGTGTTATGTTTAAGGTGTGGGATGGTTGAACATTATGTATCATGAGACCACCTAGTTAAAACTACTCACCTTGATTTGTAGATACCACGACGAGAATGCTTATGACCATACTTACATGTCATCTTAATCACTCAACGAAGATGATACTTAAACGACAATACTGATCACTCAACGAAAATGACATAATTTATGGTGTTAGTGTTTTAGGGGACTACATGTCCATCCATATTATTATGCACATGTTTCATAGGAAGGGTAATGAATAGGTTTTGTGGCATGGGTTCTAATAGGTTCTACGACAGATATTGAGATTTTGAGATTTTGGTTGATCGTTATGTAGGATAAAACCACACATTGAAACTACTCACTTTGATCAGTAAATAACACTACATGAATGCTTGTGACCATACGTATGTCGATGATACTAATATGACATCATTGATCACTGAACGAGAATGACATAATTTATGGTGTTAGTGTTGTCATACGGTTCAATGTGTAGGTTAGTGTTTTAGGGTTAGGGTAATGATGAAGTGGGTTATGTTTAATGGGTTAGTTGATCAATAGGTAGCAATGAAACCACACACTGCAGGGTAATGGATTAAGGTTGGCATGGGGAATAAGAGTCTGTAATCATGATCAGATTAGGATTACATGGTAAGACCACTAACGTGTGACTCATGTCATGGTTATGTCAAACGTTTATGTTAATGGTATATGTAGGGTTCTAAGTGTGAGAGTAAGGCATCATGTTTATGAATGAGTTAATCTCACATCTCTATGAACCGGGACGAGAACCCCCTATTTCACATGCAAAGTTGAATGTAAAGGTTGTAAACATCAAATGCACTCCTTTTATGATTGTGCCCACTATTAACTAATCAAATAATTACTACGACAAATCTAGCACATTTTTGACAAATTTAGCCCTATTTATTTTGACAAATGTAGTCAATTTTTTAACAAATCTAGTCCATATTTATTTGACAAGCTTGGCTCATGTTTTTTACAAATCTAGCTCATCTTTTTTGTGACAAATCTAGCCCTGTTTTTTTGACAAATCTAGCCTAATTTTCGGATATTGACAAATCTAGCTTAATTTATTGAAAATTGACAAATCAAGCCTAATTTAAAAGAATTAACTCTAGCACCGTTTTTAAGGAATTGGCAAATCTAGCCTCCTTTTTAATGAGTTGATAAATCTAGCCCAATTTTAATTAATTGACAAATCTAACTCAATGTTTATGAAATTGACAAATCTAGCCTAGTCTTTAGGGAATTGACAAATCTAGCCCAACGTTAGAAAATTGACAAATTTAGCCTAATTTTAGGGAGTTTACAAATTTAGCCCAGTTTCAGGACTTAAGCTTCAGATTCAAGACCAATAAAAAACCATGTAAATACATCAATAACATGCAAAGACTCACTTCAAAACAATAGTGGGTTACATCAGCATACTTCTTACATTGAGTGTACAATTAAGCTTGTTAACAGCTGAAATAAAACTCCATTCAAATGAACATAGTAGAACAAAGAAAGGGTTTGCGTCCATTCCACAAACTCAGCAACAGAGTGGCCTTGGTAGCTTCATCAGAGAACCCAGAACAGTGAAATTGCAGTAGAAGGAAGGTTTACATAAAGTTTCCTTCGCTTTACGTTGATTTTACTATTCATTTTGGTTTGGGCTCAAGCTGGGAATTCTTAGGGCTGTTGACGAGCCAAGCCGTTTGCGAGCAGTTCGGAGCTCGGCTGAAATAAATGGCTAAAAAGCTCACTCGAAACTCGGCTCATTTGTAAATGAGCCGGCTCGCTAGTTGGCTCGATAGTAAATGAGCCGAGCCCGAGCCTTCCCTGGCTCAGCTCGGTATGCTCGTGAGCTGGCTCGGCTAGTCGACTCGTTGAGCCTGGCTCGTGAGCCGGCTCATTTTCTAGCTCATTTACGGCTCTCGAGCTGGTCGAATAATATAGCTCATGAGCTGGCCCGTTAAAGGCTCGATTAAGAGCTCGTGAACTCGCTCGATTATGAGCTCAATCATTTTAAGGGTTAATTTTGCTTAGTATGGATTTATAATTATGACATTATAATGCAAAGTTTATGATTTAAAATTAAGGTTTAGAGAATTATGGTTATAGATTTAGTCAGGGATATTGGTCACCTACTTATATGAAAAGTAGATGTTGGGGATATGAGGTATTATGAACTTGGTGTTAGAATATCCGGTTTGAACCATATTTTATAATTCATAACTTAGTTTATCTATCAACTATCACATGTTGCCAATAAGGACATAAGAAACTTCCCTCCATAGTAGATTTGACTTTTGAGCGATATTCATATGAACCCATATTTATATTTTGATTCTCACTTGATTTTACTGATCACTACAGATACAATAAAAACTGGTTATGGAAGTGATTACTACCTCAAGGTGTCACGTGGTGAATTTGATTGCTCAATTGGTTAATAGAGCCTCAAATTTTAGTAAAAAGCTTCCAATTTCTCTACTAGGTTAAAACACAGAAGTGGATTTTCGAGATAGACAAAGTATAAGTGCCTCTGCTTATTATTAATTATGCATCCAACGGAAATCTCTTACAATTTTATATCATGATTCATAGGAAATGCAAGCAAGCGAAATAATCATTATCATTTGTTGTCCGTTGAATCATCAGGTGTTTGGGAAGCTGCAAAATCCTTCTCCTCCAATAGACCATTCTTCAAAGTTTTAGTTGAAGCTTCTTATCTATCCATGGGCCAGATGGTAAGGTATTCACCTTACATTTTGATCATGACCTGTTAATGCTTGGCCCTTAACATGGTCTCCTGAATGGTGTGTTGGCAGCATATACCAAGGGTGTTCCATAGCCATATCAAGGAAGTTTATAATAGAGAATTTGATGGGGAGGATTTGATGTACGAAATTGTTTGAAAGTTGGAGATGAGGAGGATTTGGCACACAGTGCATTGATTAAAGGGTAAAACTTTCTAGCAAAACAGTATTGTTGTTGTAGTCCTCAACAATACCACATTAGTGGTTTAGGTGAAGGAAGGAAGACATCAATACTTATAAATAACAAGGCCTAGACATTTAGATGAACAGTCTCCATTTAGAGACTCAAATGGTCCATGGATCATTAAAGTAAATTATTATGGGCTTTGACCCTAAATTGAGCTTGTAAGAGCCTAGAATTTATGGCCCAATTCGAGCTCAAGCTGAGCTTGATAAGTTTATCGAGCTTGGGCTCGTTAACACTTGAAATGAGCCGAACTTGACCCAAGCTCGAGCCGAGCCCGAGCTCTAATTTTTTCTAATGAGCGAGCCTGAGCTCAATTTTTTGAGCTTGGCCGAGCCTGAGCCAGCCATAGTTTACACTGAAGGATCATCACTCCAGGTAAAGCACGTGGTAAAGGGATGAATCACTCCAAACCAGGCTCAGTATCTGAACAACAACTATCAGGGTCAGCCTCAGAAACCAATGCCGCTTGACAGCAAGGATAGTGAGTTGGATAAGAAGCTGAATCAGATCATCACCAGGCTGGATGATCATGACAGCGAATTCAAGGCTCAAGCTCTCCTAAATCAAGAACAGATTGCACAAGGCCATAGAGTGGAGAGCCAAGTAAACAACATCGCTAGCATGCTCTCTAGTGGTTGCCCCTTCGGTAAGCTACCAAGCCAAACAGAAACAAATCCGAAGAATGACGTGAAGACTGTTTCCACTCGAAGCTGCAAGAATTCGGCCGCCACTACCTCTTTCTATACGGCCATGATTCCTGATATTGCAGTAGTTGATACACCAAAGATCAAGAAAGACGAAGAGAAGACTCCTTCGAAAAAGCCTAAACGCGCACCTGAGCCTCCTCTGGCCCGTATCAACCAAGAATTCCATTCCCCAACACATTGCGAGGAGGGAGAATGTAGCAGCTTAGCTCGTCGAAGAAGAAAGAAGCATCCACCATGCCTTCCAAGGAAGAATGCTCCACCATTCATGACCAGAAGCTCGCCATACCAATCCCAGCTAGTGCTCTGATCCTGGTTCCTTTACTATACCGTTAATCATCAATGATATTGAAATCGAGCATAGTCTAGTTGATCTAGGTGCATCTATAAATGTCATGTCTATGTGTTTGTATGAGAAACTCAATCTAGGAGAATTAAAACCTACTAGCATGCATTTAGTGTTCGTTGACAAATCTGTAAAGACACCTAGAGGGGAAGTTAAGAACGTAATCACTAAGTGTGGCCCTTTCACCTTCTTAGCGGATTATGTAGTTATGGATACTAGGGAGGATGATGCTACTATCTTGATATGTCAACTTTCATGGCAACATCCGACATGATAATAAATGTACTTAACGGATCGCTAACATTAAGAGTAGGGAAAGACACTATAACATTCCGTCTTAAGGACGATATGAAGTACATTCCCAAGGGAGAAGCTCATTGTCTTTCTGTTGAAACTGTGGAGTTGGCCTCGGTCAACTCCGTTACTAATGTCGTCCCTAGTATTTCTCCAAAGCCAGTTGTTTCAGGTGCTGGACAGGTTATCAAAAAGAGGGCAACAACAGAGAAGCCAAAGAAGAAAGAGGAACTGAAAGCTCCCTCTCCTAAATCACCTCAACCCAAGAATCCTGGCGAGAAAAAGAAGAACAAAGGAAAGATCAAAGAAGTGTGGAGGCCAATCACTAAACCGCCTCCTACCGAGCCAACTGCTCCACGTTCTTCTGTTAAGCCACTAGAGAAAGACGTACAGCCGCAAGATCTGTTCCAACCATTCAAAGCAATCGACCACCTTCCCGATGGACAAACCCAACTAACTCATATGGAAGCGCTTCTTACTCTTTAGCGGTAAACCGAAGCTGTACTTCGTTAATTCCGACGCGAGCGTGAATGAGATCCTGAGTTGGGATGTCTCCTAACACCTTCCAAGTATCGTTCAGCTCAAAGACGTTAAGGAAGAGCGCTTCATGAGAGGCAACCCACGGCTAGAGTCAGTTTTTGGATTCTTGAGTCAGTCTAGTTTTAAGAGTCGGTTCGGGGGAGCCAAAAAAAAGTAGTCTTTTGTGTGATCCTTTAGTTTTCTTGTGTGTGCCGTGTGTCCTCGTTTCTATTCTAGTTCATTTGGGATTGTTCCGACCTCTGTTGATTTTATTTTGATTTTTCAAAGTTTGCCGGAATTTCAGAAAATTTTGTTAAAACTGCAGGTCATAGTTTTTGGCGAAAATTACAATTCTTTTCGGCGAAAACTTCTCTTTGAAACCTCCTGTGACTTTTGACCAGTTTTTTATATACTTTTCGGAATAAAAGTTCACACTTTTCGGAAGAAAAGTTCACACTTTTCGCCGTAAACTTTTCTTAAAATTCGGAAGACAGTTTTCAAACTTTTCTTTGGCGAAAACTTTCATTCTTTTCGCCGAAAACTTTCAGAAAAATCCAAAAAATTCCCCTTATCCTTTCATTTTTCGGATCAGCCTCTCTCCTCCCGCACTTTCAAAAGCACACAGTAGCCCCCCCCTCCGCTTTCATTTTCTTTTGTCGCAGCCGACCTAAAAGTCCCGGCCGCCGCCTCCCCCTTCCTCTCGTTCCCCTGAGCATTTTGATACCTAGATCACCCGAATCGGAGTTCTCCAGCCCCGATTCTGCCTGAAACCCACTTTTTGAGTTTTTGACCGATTATTTCTCGTATGTTCGTTTTCAGCCACCATGTATTCAAGGTTAGTTGTTGGGTTTTTCATTATGAATCTTTTGCCATGTAGATTTCTGAATTTCGTCGAGTTTGACTTCGATTGACGTTTTGGTCTACCTCAATTTGCGTGCCTGCTGTTTCGGTGTGATTTTGCAGAATTGTTTGAACCTAGTTGATCTAGTATGCTTAGGGATTATTGTGCTATGATTTGATGTTATTTGAACGAGGATTGCTATGCTTAATCGATGATTCTAGTGCAATGTTGACTTTGTGGAGTGTTGGTTTGACCTCGAAATTTTGAAGTTATTTGACTGCCCGGTTCATGTTTACATGTGCTTAATGATGTTTTCAATGTCTTGAACCTCTGAGTGTGCCAATTGATGTCTTGATCGTCGCTAACTATGCTTAATTGCCAAATTTCATGGGGTGTTAACATTTTCATGAATGTCTGTTTGACTTTGATTAAATGATGTGCAAAAGCTGCCCTATTTATCCTTTTGTTGCCCTCATGATCATATCAGGTTACCGGTTGTTAGATTAGCTTATCCCCACTCGGTTTTTCCTCGTTTCTAAGTGAAATTTAGTTTTTCGACCAAGTGTGGTGTAAGTTGTCGGTTTGACTAATTTGGTTTCCAACTGTTGTTAAATCTTTTAGAAACAGGAGCAAGAGTCCGTGAGCCACACTCAGTGGTCCATGATCCACTTCTCCGCTCCGACATCGGAGCCAGCTCCAGAGCACCCGCTCCCATCACTCCTGCCATCCACGGTCCTCCACCGGCTTTCCCGAACCGCTAGGCATTTTACCCCCTCATAGCCAGGATGTCGGAGCACTTTTTCGAGCAGTACCAGAGGATCCAGCACATACCTGTGGCTGATGTGAGGCCCCTCTCCCTGGAGTCTATCTAGGAGTTTGATGAGGGGTGTTTCAACAACGTCTCCACCTCTCTCACAGCTGCAGGACTTCAGGAGCTGACCACCATTGCGGATGACTTCCCTCCTCTCGCCCTTCAGGAGTTCTGGGCCACCTTCGAGCTGGACGTCCATAAGTCCAAACAACAACAGAAGGTCATCTCCTTCTACCTCGATGGGGTGCATAGAGACTTCATTTATGATGAGTTTTTGACCGATTATTTCTCGTACGTTCGTTTTCAGCCACTATGTCTTCAAGGTTAGTTGTTGGGTTTTTCATTATGAATCTTTTGCCATGTAGATTTCTGAATTTCGTCGAGTTTAACTTCAGTTGACGTTTTGATCTACCTCAATTTGCGTGCCTGCTGTTTCGGTGTGATTTATATAGATCTGTTTGAACCTAGTTGATCTAGTATGCTTAGGGATTATTGTGCTATGATTTGATGTTATTTGAACGAGGATTGCTATGCTTAATCGATGATTTTAGTGCGATGTTGACTTTTGTGGAGTGTCGATTTGACCTCGAAATTTTGAAGTTATTTGGCTGCCCGGTTCTTGTTTACATGTACTTAATGATGTTTTCAATGTCCTGAACCTCTGATTGTGCCAATTGGTGTCGTGATCGTCGTTAACTATGCTAAATTGCCAAATTTCGTGAGGTGTTGACTTTTTCATGAATGTCTGTTTGACTTTAATTAAATGATGTGCATAAGCTGCCTTATTTATCCTTTTGTTGCCCTCATGATTACATCTGGTTACCGGTTGTTAGATTAGCTTATCCCCACTCGGTTTTTACTCGTTTCTAAGTGAAATTGAGTTTTTCGACCAAGTGTGGCGTAAGTTGTTGGTTTGACTAATTTGGTTTCCAACTGTTGTTAAATCTTTTAGAAACAGGAGCAAGAGGCTGCGAGCCGCAGTCAGTGGTCCAAGGATCCAGTTCTGCGCTGCCGACACCAAAGCCAGCTCCAGAGCACCGCTCTCATCACTCCCTCCATCCACGGTCCTCCACCGGCTTTCCCGAACTGCCAGGGATTCCACCCCCTCATAGCTAGGATGCCGGAGCACTTTTTCGAGCAGTACCAGAGGATCCAGCACATTCATGTGGCTGATGTGAGGCCCCTCTCCCTGGAGTCTATCCAGGAGTTTGATGAGGGGTGTTTCAACAACGTCTCCACCTCTCTCACAACTGAAAAAAAAGGAGAGAAAAATTTCAAAAAACAGAGAAAAGTTCAAGTTCAAAGTTTAGTAATGTAGTCAATAACGTTCTTCTCCCTACATATGGAAGAACGAAGTCAAAAGAAAATGTAAAGAAAAGTAAAAAACATCAAAAAGAAAAAAAATATTTGTACAAAATAAAGTGCTAGGTTGCTTGAGGGTATCATAGGACGAGCGTACACTATTCCACCCGTGTCTGGTTAGACGGTAGGAAGCCATAGGCTAGATTCGAGGGAAGTTTGTCGAAAGCTGCACCGCACCAAAGCCAATTTCATCATTCATCCCATCATCCATCTCATTATAAACCCGCGTAGTGTAGGAATCGTTACAGTCCTTGCAAAAGTCCTTTTGACTAGTTACTCGTGTTGTCAGAGTGGTGGAGATTGTTGTCGAATTGCAAACATATGACATACTTCGGTCGAGAAAGTGATTGAGAGCAGAAACACGTCCCTAAACACAGAGTGCGAGAGTTCCCTTGTACCAAATATTGTCTGTGTGAGAAGTCTGGTCGGTTAGGTCAAATTCGTGCATGATTTGTGTTACTACTTGTTGTGTGCAGATAATTAGTGAGACCAGGTTGTTTGGTTGATGTGTAAGCATGTTGGGTCACCTGTTCTAGAAGTAGCGGTTTAATAATTCATTGTGATTGCTTGAACCTTAACTTGATCGATCTCGTCATTTGTGAATCTGAGTGCATTCTAGTCCAGTTTGCTTGAGCACAAGCAAAGGCTTAAGTGTGGGGTATTTGATGACACTCAACTTTACGTGTTTATCAGCCTCATTTAAGCTACATTTCCTTGCTTGAATCTCGGGTTTTAGGGTGATTTATCATTTTTCACCTAAATGCTCTAATTCCTGTCGTTTTGGTTACTTTGGCCTGTTATGGGTCTATTTGATGGTTTTCTAGTGCTTTGAGAATGCACAGGTTTTTGCCGTCAAATACATAACCACGGACGAGCTCGGGAAGCAAATGAACCTCAAAGGATGACCCGAGATCAATCCAGAAATCAATCAAGCCAGAAGAAATCACTGCCCCGACTGTAACTAAAGTTTTCGGCGAGAAGTCTGAAGTTTTCGCCGAAAACTTTAGTTAACTTATGCAAGAAATTCACAGTCAAAGACAGGAGAATCCAGCCAAAGTTTTCTCTGAAGTCTTCGGCGAAAACTCCCAAGTTTTCGCCGAAAACTAATTCCTTTTTTCGGCTGGAATCTTAAACCCTATAAATACTAAACCAGCGGCCACAAAAGGGAGATACCTATTCCGTGGATTAATTTCCATACTTTAAAAAGTTTGAGAGAGAGTTTCGAGAGTTCAAGGAGCCATGAAGAGATCGTGATGCCATCCTTCCATCTCGGAGAACTCGGTGCTAGGAGTTGAAGACCCAAGAGATTGAAGCTTCACAAATTCATCTGAAATTAGGTTTTAGAGTTCTTCTCTGTTCTTCCTGGTTAAAGATGTATTCTTTGTTTGTCTTCGATTCTTTTGTTTTGAATATGAGTAGCTAAACTCAAAGAGCTTAGATTAGATGAACCCTAAGTGACCCAGGGCTTTAAAGCGGTCACAGATCGGCGGTAATTAAATCAAGTTTCAATCAGTTTCTCTTGCATGTTTGGTTTGTTCTTAATTGGTTTTGTGTTTCTTTTCTAGCTTGATCACCTAGTTAAGATTCTAGTTAAGCTGAGGATAGTAGTGAACGTACGTTCGCCTCACTTCAAAACACCAAATCAACAGTTAACCTATTCATTGGAACAATTTCTCTTTGTAGGAACCAGTTAGGGTTAATCCACTGCTAGAGTAATTCATTAATTACTAGTAATCGTGCTAGTTAGTTTTTTGTTAAAGAAGCGAACACACGGGCGGTCAATTAATCTTGGGAGTTAGATCGGATAGAGTGAACGTTTGCCAGTCTTAAACCTAAGGGTCAGGAGTTATGGTGGTGTCTGAGAACTGAATGATTCGGGATTGAAAGTCGTTGGTCTTGTGATCCTCAATGTTCTGATGATCTTAGGGGGATTCGAAATCTAAGCTTGTCTATCGTCTTGTTAAGTCAACCAATCTTTCAACTGTTTTCTGTTTTCATTTCTTTTATTTCCGGCTTTATTAGACCAGAAGTCGTGGAACTCACACCACGTGCAACTTGTTTTAGCCTGAGTAAATTGCCATCATATTTGAGTAGACGATTAGAAGAGACCTGTGGAATACGATCTATCTTGTTTTGTGCTTGATAGTTATTTGACTACACGCGCGTGAAAACGTGTTCATCAGCTTGCCAGCATATTTGAGTAGTCAGTTAGTCGAGACCCGTGGAATACGATCTACCTTGCTTTGTGCTCGGTAGTATTTGACGACAGCGTGAAAACACATTCATCAAATTGGCGCCGCTGCCAGGGACTCTTCTAATTGTTTGAAAAAAGAGTTGGCATTTTATTCTTCTACCTTTTTGCCTTACCATTTATTTTCCCTCCATATTTCTATGATTTACCTGGGTAGTGCTCTTGAGTTTTGAGATGCAGGATTACAGGTGGGATGACCAGTACCAAGAGTGGTACACCAATGAAGCACCATATATCGAGGACAACCAAGGATGGTATGCACCAGAACAGCCACATACGACAAGCTGGTATGAGGAACCTGCACCCTTGCCATCATGGCAAGAGCAAGAAGCTACATACCACCATCAAGTACAACAACAGATGTCACATACCAATTCTCTCTTGGATAAAATCTCTTCAATGCTACAAGCTCATCTCGCGATGGAAGAAGATACTCAAGAGCTGTTTGAAGAAAAGCCAGAAGCTACATGCCATTACCAAGATTCCCAAGAGATGAATCTACAGCCTTATGAACATCAACAATGGATGGTGAGCACCCAATCCATCTTGGATAAGCTCCAATCCATGCTATAAGCTGCTAATGCAAGGGACTTCGAGTTCGAGCGACTAAAGCAATTAATGGAAGAAGAGGCTTATAGCTAGTCGAAGAAGAACATGAAAATCTCGTCCATGACTATTGTGAGCTAGAAGCATCTAATGAAGAACCCTTGGTGGTGGTGGCTGATGAAGGTATTAAGCTCGCCTATCTTGAAAGCATGGATCTCATCCATCTTGAAGTTGAAGCTGAAGAGGAGCACATAGAGATTGAGGAGATATCCTCACCTACCCTTCCATCGAGCCAGCATGTAGTTCAAGCCAGAGATGAGCACGTGAAAAGCGAGGAGATCACAAATTCAGAAGTTTACGTGCTCGATCCCGAGATACCTCTGGATGACCCTCAGGTGAGAAGATGGAGCTCATTGACCACGCCACACCGCACTACCTCTTTCCTCCTACAATAGCAGCATTCGAGAAGAACTGGTGATCTAAACAAAACCACGATCTACTGGAGCATTACCGGCTGCATCTACATCCCTCTAGAGTGCTACCTGGCAATGAACCGCTGACCTTGAAGAAGACGATTGACTTCAAGGAACTTCTAAGTTGGGGCTCCTAACAGGTACCGTCCGACTTAAGGGCATTAAAAGAGAACGCTTCGTGGGAGGAAACCCACAGTTGGAGTCTGTTTTTGAATTATTGAGTCAGTCTTTTCATCGTTTGGTTTCGGGGAGTCAAAGTGTCATTTTTTATTTTTAATTTCGTCTGTTTTATTTTCTGTTCTGTCAAAACTTTTTGCCGAAAATCTTAAAAAAATTTCGGTGAGAATGTATTTTAAAAATGTGTTTTTCAAACTTGGTTTTTAAAGAAGTTTTCGCCGAAAACTTCTTAAGTTTTTGGCTAGAACTTTAGTTTGTTAAAGTCTGTGTTCCAGTTGAGTTTTCAAAGTAGTTTTTGCCGAAAACTTTAGTTGGGTCGGAAAATTTTGAAAACAATTTAAAACAAGTCAAAAAACTTTTCAAAATTCCCTTAACTTCTTCGTTTCGACTTTTATTCTGTCTGGGTCCAGGACACTGTCCGATATCCTTTTGATCTTTTTGTTGTTTTTGTTTTGTAGGCTCTTTGGAGCTACTTCGCTCTACTGTGGACTCTCCATGCTCATCCACTACACCGACCATCACCCTCTAGGTTCTTCATATTTCTCTACCCTAGTTTAGTCCTGTGAGGACACAGAACGGTTTAAGTGTGGGGTATTAGGATTCTAGGATTATGCATGATCTTGTTTGATTTTCTGTGATTCTCTGGTTCAATTTTGAAATTTCTCTGGCATAGAATTGCTCAGTTCTTGACTTTTGATGTAAATTGAATTCAATTTTTCACAATGACGTTTAGACTGTTCCACTTAGAACCTGTAACCAACGTGTCACATTGATATTAAATGAGTCTAGGTCAGAACAAATCTTAAATCACTCTTGTAGTTGAACTTGAATTAATTGGTTTGTTAATAACAAAGCTCGATAACACCGTTCTAAGATGATAAATGCTAGAGTCTCCCCCATGTTTTCACTCCATATTTGTTCACCTGTGATTGTGGCTAGAGATTAGACGAAATCCAATTCGAAATCTTGTGTAAAAAGTTATAACTAGCTAGGATCAAGTGGATAAATTGTTAAATCAAGTAATTGAGTTGTTTGAACTGATTGTTAAGTTCTTTAAAGTGCTGAAAATGAAAGCTAGGCAAGCCCGACACCTAAGTGAAGTGTTCGGGTTGAGCACTAGCATAGGCACAAATACTGTGAGCTAGGCATGTCCAACACCTAAGTGAAGTGTTTGGTATCGAGCACTAGTATGCAGTAAATAAATGGAAGAAGTTTAACTTAAAATAAATTGTTGTTTAAATCGGTCCTAGCTAGAGCATGTAACGTACAGATCTAGAGGCGGATGAAGTCGAGTCGATAGCCACGTCACTTTTCCTACCTCCACATCCACATCATGGTTAGAGCTTAAAGACTTTTTTATTAGAATTGGTGTTATCGTAGTCGGTTAATTAAAATTAATTGGTTTGCAAGAAACAAGCTTTGTTAAAACTACTACTTGAAGTGTGCAGAAATTAGTGAGATAAAAACTTGTTTGGTTGATGTTCTTGCATGTGTAGGTCACTTTTTCTATGTGGAACAGTCTAAACCAAATCGTTAGGAATTGAATCTCTTTAATCTTCGTGTCATTCGTGAATTTGAGTGTGTTCTAGTTTAGTTTGCTTGAGGACAAGCAATAGTTTAAGTGTGGGGTATTTGATGACACTCGATTTTACGTGGTTATCAGCCTCATTTAAGCGACATTTCCTTGCTTCAAACATGGTTTTAGGGTATAATAGTGAATATTCACTCAACTACTCTATTTCCTACCGATTTGGTTACTTTGGCCCTTTTCGGGTCTATTTGATGTGTTTCAAGTATCTCTATGAGTACACAGGTATTCGTCGTCAAATACGTAGCCACGGACGTGTTCAAGAAGCAATGGAGCCTCAAGAATGACCCAGAATTGAAACCAGAAGTCAAACCGAGTGAAGAACCAAGTTTCCACTACCCAACACAAAGTTTTCGGCGAAAAGATTACAAAGTCTTCACCGAAAATACCTTCAGAAACCACTGCTTCTTTATACTAAAGTCTTCGGCGAAATATTCCATAGTCTTCACCAAAAAGTCTTGAAAAACCCACTGTCGATCCAGGAGCTTTATGAAGAAGTTTTTGGCAAAAACTGTATCCTTTTCCAAGACAGAAACAGAAACCCTAAAACCTTCCTATTTAAAGCAAGCAACGGCAGAACCTAGGAAGGACAATTTAGTCATTCATTCAACCAATAATTATTCACACAGACTTTTGAGAGTCAGCCGACTCTAAGATCGATAGATAGAGTTTAGAGAGTTCGTGGAGAGATCGTGACGCCATCCTTCCACCTCAGAGAGCTCGGAGTTAAGAGTAAAGATTGCCGGAGATCGAAGCTTCACGGATTCGTCGGAATTAGGTTTTTCAGTCCTTATCTGTTATCCTTTTGTATGATGATCTCCTTTGTTGTCTTTGATTCCTCTGTTATTGATATGAGTAGCTAAACTCGTAGAGCTTTGATTAGATGAACCCTAAATGACCCGGGGATTTAAAGTGTCACGGATTGGCGGTAATTAGATTCAAGTTCAAACAGTTTCTCTTGCGTGGTTGTTTTGTTCTTCATTGTTTACTGCGGTTCTTGTCTAGTTGACGCCTAGATTAGATTCGTTGTTCCTGTGTTTCTTTTCTGGTTGATCGTCTAGATTAGGTTTGTGTTAAGTTAGGGTTAGTGGCTAGACAGCTTCCTTGCTTTAAAACATTAAACTTGTCTTTCTTGATCACCTAGATTACTCTCTTGTTAAGATAAGGATAGAGCGAACCTAAGGGTAAGGAGTTATGGTGGTGTCTGAGAACTGAATGAATTAGGATTCAAAACCGTTGGTCTTGTGATTGCCAATGCTCTGGTAATCTTAGGGGGATTCGAGTCTAGCTCGTCTATCTTCTCGTTAGTCAACCTTTTAATATTTGTCTTTTATTTTCCTTGCTTATTAGATTAGAAGTCGTGGAACTCACACCACACACAACTTGTGTTAATTCGAATAGCTTGTCAGCATATTTGAGTAGTCAATTTGTAACACCCAACCCGAATCAGCTCGGTGGAACCCGAGGTTGAACCGGTTCGAGTATTACCCAGTGAAAAACGACAGAGATAACAATCAAATCCAAACTTTGAATAAGAGTTTAAGTGAGAGGCCTCCATAAACCATGAAAACATAAACTGTTTACAACTCCAAATCCAACATAAAACCCATAAAATCCAACGTAACCAGAGAGATACATAAATCCCAGTAAAACCCCCAAAATGTCCAAGTCAACTGAAATATAAAAATAGGTCAACTCCAAGTAGGCACCAGTC
This sequence comes from Linum lewisii, assembly GCA_034768395.1. Taxonomy (NCBI): domain Eukaryota; kingdom Viridiplantae; phylum Streptophyta; class Magnoliopsida; order Malpighiales; family Linaceae; genus Linum; species Linum lewisii. Next base: position 8,085,591 of record CM068302.1, on the reverse strand, counting down.
TTCACCTCATAGCTTCAGCCCAGCACTTCTCGGAATCCACCTCAACTCTGGCACCACACCACTCTCTCTAGCTACGAGATCCTGAAAGGAGAAAGGGATCAATTTCCTATTGAAATTGAGTGAACCCACTAGGCCTACCTACACGTTGTCCTATTCTATGGAGCGGTCCCAACTCCGCACAAGACATTCAACAATGGGACCAAACCCAACCCCCTTTCCATATTTTAATTCCCTAAAAACAGTCTAGGTGATCACGTTGGTCAGTTCTTGTTCTCAAGCACAATTCATAACAATAGAATCACACAAATTAATACATCAATCCACGGCACACACAGCATCCTCACATCACATCCATCAACCAAGTCACTACCACAACCACTAGCACACAAACATACACATTCATATTAACTAGGTGAGTTATTGGGCGCCAAGGAGTTATCCACACCACCACGGCCGGCCGACGCACTTCCCTACCGCATGGGAAGTCATCGCGCTCCCCCTACCGCATGGGGAACGCGTTCTCATTAACCACCATCATCAATCATCATCAATCTCATCACTCCCTTGACACCCATGTCAAGGGGATCCACCCCAATGGATCAGACTCAACAACCAGTACCTCGGTGGGGTAGTGTGGGCTCCTTCCGGTTCTATTTCCAACATACAATTCTCAACATCACATTCTCAACTCATACATCACATCTACTACCAACATACAACACAAATCAGCCACATCTCATCATAGTCCATAGTTCACAAAACATCTTGTCCTCCATGCCCCTGTCATGTTCACAGCACACACATCACAATCAATAGGATAACCGGCTAGCTCACCGGCCTCCCCCACCTGCAAGTACAGGGGAAACCATGTCATGAGTCTAGGGGTCACCCACCTGTTCCTCTTATTCAGAGCGACCCCACATTGGCAGGGCAACTCTCCTGCATCCACAACCAGCGATTCATAACATCATAGCACCCGCACCCATTTTCCAAACCATCCTAATTCTCATTTCTATGTCAATTCATTACTTAATTCACTTCAGTTCACACCCAACCCCAAACCATAGCAATCGACAACAACAATTAACCACGGCAATCAACAATAGCAATCAAGTACATTCACAGAACAATTTACCCCCTTTTACGCTCATCATTTTCATGCATAACCTAGGTTTTGTTCTAAGTCCAATTGAAACTCCTCACGCTGTCCAAACTACCTACACAACGCTAGGCCCTCACCTGGAATAGAAGACGAGGCTCTAATCGTCTTCTAGTTCCCCAGAAACTCGATTTCCAACCACCAAACTCGTAGCTCTACCCTTCCTTACTGCTCACGACCTACACCCAGAAAACCCAAAATAGAGGTTAGCGATCTCTTCTCCTCGTCGCTACGAATCCATAGCAACAAACGGAACTCAATTCCGACCTTTACAGCTCCCGGAATCACCCTTCGAAGGTTGCTCGCTCCAAGTTCGTCAATGGCTTTTCGGGGAGAGAGAAAGGGAAAGAAAATACGGATTTCCGTGCAATTCCGTCCTTTTATGCACGAAATGTGCGCCTGATATGTCAAAATGTGCGCCGGCGCACATTGACCCCTAAAAGGAGCACATTTTGAATATTCTGCCGAAAGTTTGATGAATTAATTGAAAAGTGCGCCTGGCACTTCCAAATGTGCGCCTGCGCACTTTAGGGCCCAAAATCAGCACTTTTTGGTGTATCCCCAATCCCCTCTTTGCAACCTCGACCCAACTTAAACCCGAATGACCCGAAACCCAAGGGAAGCTTAAGAGCACTGATTCCAGTACCCTAGCCTACCGATCTTGAGTTCCAAACCGTTTGGTTGAGCGGGGATGTTACAAGTCTCCACAACTTCAAGGATTTCGACCCCGAAATCATCCCTAACTCATCCTAGCAATATGATACCGATCACACAGCTAAAATCGCAGCAATCCAAGTATCCCATTGACTTCAGAAATTCCTAACGACGAACCACCAGCCTTCCTTTAACTACTCATCAGCCCTACACCCACTCCCAACACTCTACTCTCACGAGCACACCCTAGACCTTCTTGGAACCAACACCACAACAAGCAAACACAAAAGCATACATCAAGGGGGATTAATACCTGATTCATACACTTCCACTAACTCCGGGTACCGCCGCCTCATACTCTCCTCAGTCTCCCAAGTAGCCGACTCGCTCTCGTGGTTCCTCCATACCACCTTAAGCTGCGGAATCTGCTTATTCCTCAAGACCGAACTTGCCTATCCACGATCGCGACTGGCTTCTCCTCATAAGTCAAGTCTTGCTCAATCTCCACCTCCTCCGGCTGAATTACATGAGAAGGGTCCCCATGATACCGCCTAAGCACGCTCACATGAAACACATTGTGTATCCTTTCCAACTCCCTCGGCAAAGCCAACACATAAGCCACCGGACCCGACTTAGCGAGGATCTCATAAGGACCGATGTACCGAGGCGCCAACTTCCCTTTTCTACCGAAACGCATCAGCCCTTTCCACGGCGACACCTTCAAAAATACCTTCTCCCCAACATTGAAACTCAGCTCTCTAGCACGACCGTCGGCATACGCTTTTTGCCTATCTTGAGCTGCTCTCAATCTCTCCTTGATATCTTAACCCGATCAGCCGTCTCTTGCACAACTTGAGGACCCGACAACACCCTCGCACCTTCCTCATCCCAACACAAAGGCGTCCGGCACTTCCTCCATACAAAGCCTCAAAAGGAGCAGACTTCAAACTACTATGGTACGAGTTATTATAGGCGAATTCAATCAAAGGTAGCAAATTTAGTCCAAGGGGTTTGAAACTCCATAGCACAGCTTCTCAACAACTCCTCCAAAGTAAGGATCGTTCTCTCCGATTGCCCATCCGTCTGAGGATGATACGCCGTCGAGAACTTGAGCTTAGTTCCCAATGCTGTATGCAGCCCCTCCCAAAAATGAGACGTGAAACTCGGATCCCGATCAGAGACGATGGATTGAGGAACCCCATGCAACCTTACCACCTCTTCTATATATAACTTTGCCAACACCTCCACACTAGGCTTAAACCGAATGGGTATGAAATGTGCAACTTTCGTCAAACGATCGACTATTACCCACACGGCATCCTTCCCCTCTCTAGTCGGCGGAAAACCCGATACAAAGTCCATGGTGATGTCCGCAAACTTCCACTCCGGAATAGGTAGGGACTGAAGTAATCCACCCGGAGCTCTATGCTCCGCCTTAGCCTTCTGACAAACCAAACAAGTCGCCACATAACGAGCCACATCCTTCTTCATTCCTGGCCACCAAAAACTTAACTTCAGGTCATTGTACATCTTTGTCATCCCGGGATGCATAGCATACATCGAGGAATGAGCCTCCTCCAAAATCCCCTTCCTCAATTCCTCTACTTCCGGCACGCACACTCGACCCTTGCATTTCAACAAACCGCCAACTACCTCAAATCCATTATCCATGCCTTTTTCAACTTCCCTCGAATAGCCACCAGAGTAGCATCCTTGAGCTGCTCCTCACCAATCCTATCATTCAGCATAGGCCTAATGTTGAGCTTGGCAAACAACTTCCCACATCATCTAACTGCATCTCTACCTTAAAGCTCTAAGATCCACCAACTCCTTTCGACTTAAAGCATCCGCAACTACATTAGCTTTACCAGGATGGTAGTCAATGGTACAGTCATAATCCTTCAAGAGCTCCACCCAACGCCGTTGCCTACCATTCAGCTCCTTTTGATCCATAAGGTGCTTAAGACTCTTGTGATCGGTCATGATCTTAAACGTCTCACCATACAAATAATGCCTCCACAACTTCAAGGCGAACACCACTGCAGCTAACTCCAAATCATGGGTTGGGTAGTTCACCTCATGCACCCTAAGCTGTCGGGAGGCATAAGCGACAACCTTCCCATTCTGCATCAACACACAGCCCAATCCTTGCAAAGACGCATCACTAAACACCACATACTCTCCACCTTCTACTGGCAAAGTCAACACCGGAGCTGAAGTCAACTTCTTCTTCAACTCCTCAAAGCTCCTCTGACATTCCTCGCTCCACTCATACTTCGACTCCTTCCTCAACAACTTATGTAGAGGAGACGCTATGGTAGAGAACCCCTCTACAAACCTTCGGTAGTAACCAGCTAACCCCAATAAGCTCCTCAGTTGTGACACATCCTTAGGTGGAGACCAATTAACCACCGCTTCAATCTTCTTTGGGTCTACCTCCACGCCTCTTTTAGAAACCACATGCCCAAGAAACATACTTCTTCAACCAAAAGGCACACTTCGAGAACTTGGCAAATAGTTGCTGCTCCCTCAACCTATGAAAAACAATCCTCAAGTGCTCCTCATGCTCCTTCCTAGTCTTAGAATAAATGAGGATATCATCGATGAACACTATCACGAACTTATCCAAATATTCGTGGAAGACCTTGTTCATGAGAGCCATGAACGCGGCGGGAGCATTGGTGAGACCAAACGGCATCACCAGAAACTCATAGTGTCCATAGCGGGTCCTAAAGGCTGTCATTGGCACCGATCCTTTCTCCCCTTCAACTGGTGATAACCCGACCTCAAGTCTATCTTCGAGAACACTTCAGCCCCTTGCAATTGATCGAAGAGATCGTCTATCCTTGGAAGTGGGTAACGATTCTTGATCGTCGCCTTGTTCAACCGCCTATAGTCAATACACATCCGCATCGACCCATCCTTCTTCTTCACAAACAACACCGGTGCCCCCACGGTGATACGCTTGGACGGATGAACCCCTTATCCAAGAGCTCCTGCAATTGCTCCTTCAACTCCTTTAACTCCGCCGGTGCCATGCGATAAGGTGGAATCGAGATTGGAGCAGTTCCAGGGACCAACTCTATATTGAACTCCACTTCACGCTCGATCGGTGCCCCAGGTAGTTCCTCAAACACATCCGCGAACTCCCGAGCTACAGGTACCTTCTCCAACTCCTCATTCTGCTCAACTGACACCTGCACCAATAAAGCCTCACACCCTTCTTGGATCAGAGAGAAGGCTTGCATTGCTGAAATTACTCCCATAGGTGCGGACTCCCTCTTCCTAACACCCTTGAACACACCTGGCCGACACCTCCACCTGAAGCAACACTTCCTTCTTCTGACAATCAAGCAAAGCCCCATGCCTAGCCAACCAATCCATGCCGAGGATAACGTCGAATTCATTGAAAGGAAGCACCACCAAATCAGCCAAGAACTCTACACCTCCCACTAACACTTTACACCCTCTACAGACTCTATCCACCCGAACAGAAGTCCCCAAAGGAGTTCTGACGCCCCAACTAACACCCAAACTACTAGCTACAACACCCAAACTACTCAAACATTTCTCAGATACAAAGGAATGGGTTGACCCGAATCAAACAAAGCGTAAACGGAAAGATCTAAGATGGAGATCATACCGGTCACCACGTCGTTCGCATTCTCCGCGCACCTTTAGTGAGAGCGTACAACCTCCCTTGCTCCCCTCCAGCTCCAACAGGTGTGGCATTAGCTCCGTCCCTCGTCCGGCACCCCTACCAAAGCTGCCTCCTCCTCTCCCTCCGTAACTCCAGACGGAGCTCTAGGGCCCTGCACCGATCCCACAGACTGAGTTGGGGTAGCTCTCTTGGTTGGAAGTTCAGACTCCTGTGTCCGCGCTGCCCACAAGTGTAACAGGTCACACCTGCCAGCAGATGGCAAACTCCAAAGTGACGCTTCCCACATTTGTCACATAGTGGTAACCCGGACGGTGCTCCTCCCGAACGGACTGTGCCACTAGTACGAGCAGGGCAAGCCACACTCTTATGACCTGGTCGGCCACAAGTGAAACAAGTCATCGCACCCCTCGTTGGCATCGACTGGCTGCCCCTGAACCCAGGAAAGGAAGTCTGAGTTCTCTTCACCGGGTAACTGTGAATGGCAGACTGAGTAGGCGGGGCAGTTGCCTTCCTCTTCTTCTCTTCCTCTTTCGGTTCTCCAGCCTTTCCCTTTCTAAAGCCGCTGCCTTAACTGACACAAGGCTCCCCATATCAGCGGTGGTGACTCCCTCCTGAATCTCCACTCTCAACCCATTCTTGAACTTGGTAATGAGCTTCCTCTCCCGGTTGGCCCGCTCATCATACCATTAGAGAGAGAAATGAACTCTATGTAATATGCCAGAACGGACTTCTCCCCTTGCTCCAAACTCATGAACTCCTTGGCTTTCTCCTCACGCCAAAGGTCCGGGCAAAACTGATCACGAAACACCTCCACAAACTCATCCAACTCCATCTCTGGCGGAACCACTCGACTCTGTGGCATCGACCTCCACCAGTTCAGTGCATGCCCCTTAAGCAGAAAAGTCATTGCCTGCACCTTCAACCCTTCCTCAAGTTCCATTTGCAGGAACTTGTACTCACATTCCTGGAGCCACTGCTCTGCCACTTCAGGATCAGCCGCTTCCCCAATGAACTCCCAAAATTCCATCCCTTCAACAGACTCGGCTGAAACCTAGGAGCTCCTCCTCCAAAACCCGAGTTCCCAGTGGACCTACTTCCCCTTGCTTGACTGGATTCACTACAGGAGGACATTAAACATTTCAGTTGACCGCTCAAGAAACTTCAACCAACTCAATTCACCACTTGATTTCAAAACATCCCACCCATTTAAAACAGTTTGACCAAAAACCCTTGGAATGTCGGTCCCGTACCGATGTCTCATCCTCCCTCCCAACGAGGTTAATTACTCCCCAAAGAGAGAAGTTAATCAACCGGTACAGCAGCGACAAACCAGGCTCTGATACCATTTGTAACACCCAACCCGAATCAGCTCGGTGGAACCCGAGGTTGAACCGGTATCGAGTATTACCCAGTGAAAAACGACAGAGATAACAATCAAATCCAAACTTTGAATAAGAGTTTAAGTGAGAGGCCTCCATAAACCATGAAAACATAAACTGTTTACAACTCCAAATCCAACATAAAACCCATAAAATCCAACGTAACCAGAGAGATACATAAATCCCAGTAAAACCCCCAAAATGTCCAAGTCAACTGAAATATAAAAATAGGTCAACTCCAAGTAGGCACCAGTCTTCACCTCATAGCTTCAGCCCAGCACTTCTTGGAATCCACCCTCAACTCTGGCACCACACCACTCTCTCTAGCTACGAGATCCTGAAAGGGAGAAAGGGATCAATTTCCTATTGAAATTGAGTGAACCCACTGGGCCTACCTACACGTTGTCCTATTCTATGGAGCGGTCCCAACTCCGCACAAGACATTCAACAATGGGACCAAACCCAACCCCCCTTTCCATATTTTAATTCCCTAAAAACAGTCTAGGTGATCACGTTGGTCAGTTCTTGTTCTCAAGCACAATTCATAACAATAGAATCACACAGAATTAATACATCAATCCACGGCACACACAGCATCCTCACATCACATCCATCAACCAAGTCACTACCACAACCACTAGCACACAAACATACACATTCATATTAACTAGGTGAGTTATTGGGCGCCAAGAGTTATCCCACACCACCACCGGCCGGCCGACGCACTTCCTACCGCATGGGAAGTCCTCGCGCTCCCCTACCGCATGGGGAACGCGTTCTCATTAACCATCATCATCATCATCAATCTCATCATCAATCTCATCACTCCCTTGACACCCATGTCAAGGGGATCCACCCCAATGGATCAGACTCAACAACCAGTACCTCGGGTGGGGTAGTGTGGGCTCCTTCCGGTTCTATTTCCAACATACAATTCTCAACATCACATTCTCAACTCATACATCACATCTACTACCAACATACAACACAAATCAGCCACATCTCATTCATAGTCCATAGTTCACAACACATCTTGTCCTCCATGCCCCTGTCATGTTCACAGCACACACATCACAATCAATAGGATAACCGGCTAGCTCACCGGCCTCCCCCACCTGCAAGTACAGGGGAAACCATGTCATGAGTCTAGGGGTCACCCACCTGTTCCTCTTATTCAGAGCGACCCCACATTGGCAGGGCAACTCTCCTGCATCCACAACCAGCGATTCATAACATCATAGCACCCGCACCCATTTTCCAACCATCCTAATTCTCATTTCTATGTCAATTCATTACTTAATTCACTTCAGTTCACACCCAACCCCAAACCATAGCAATCGACAACAACAATTAACCACGGCAATCAACAATAGCAATCAAGTACATTCACAGAACAATTTACCCCCTTTTACGCTCATCATTTTCATGCATAACCTAGGTTTTGTTCTAAGTCCAATTGAAACTCCTCACGCTATCCAAACTACCTACACAACGCTAGGCCCTCACCTGGAATAGAAGACGAGGCTCTAATCGTCTTCTAGTTCCCCAGAAACTCGATTTCCAACCACCAAACTCGTAGCTCTACCCTTCCTTACTGCTCACGACCTACACCCAGAAACCCAAAATAGAGGTTAGCGATCTCTTCTCCTCGTCGCTACGAATCCATAGCAACAAACGGAACTCAATTCCGACCTCTACAGCTCCCGGAATCACCCTTCGAAGGTTGCTCGCTCCAAGTTCGTCAATGGCTTTTCGGGGAGAGAGAAAGGGGAAAGAAAATACGGATTTCCGTGCAATTCCGTCCTTTTATGCACGAAATGTGCGCCTGATATGTCAAAATGTGCGCCGGCGCACATTTTGAATATTCTGCCGAAAGTTTGCTGAATTAATTGAAAAGTGCGCCTGGCACTTCCAAATGTGCGCCTGCGCACTTTAGGGCCCAAAATCAGCACTTTTTGGTGTATCCCCAATCCCCTCTTTGCAACCTCGACCCAACTTAAACCCGAATGACCCGAAACCCAAGGGAAGCTTAAGAGCACTGATTCCAGTACCCTAGCCTACCGATCTTGAGTTCCAAACCGTTTGGTTGAGCGGGGATGTTACAAGTCAATTAGTCGAGACCCGTGGAATACGATCTACCTTGATTTGTGCTTGGTAGTATTTGACGACTGCGTGAAAACGCGTTCATCAGTCACCTTCCAACTAATATCTTCTGCCCCAAACATACTTATTGTGTACGTGTGACAAACTCCGTCAATTTCCTTGCCCTCCTTAATGCATCTCGTAGAACATTCCAATTCATCCCTGAATTTGAGGAATGCTTTCAAGCTATACACGGCAGTTGCACTTTCTTCTAGCGACTTCAGTGCTTTTAATTTAATTTCTGGTGCTGAATGAATAGACTAGTAGTCTAATTGTAGTTCCTCCTCATGAAGCTCTGACATCCAACAATCGAAGCTAACGAAAAAATCAAGTAGCTTTAAATCGGCGCCATTTTTACCTTCTTTCCAAGTTGTGAATTCAACCCTTCACATCTTGAAGTTGTCCTCATCCCTGCAAAAAAACCTTCTTCCTAAAATACGTGTCTGCCCAATCTTCCGTTTCAAAGTGAGGTTTGTGCTAATCCAAGTGTTATCCGATAGTGTTCAATCTTCCAAGAATGCATTCCAATCTGGAAGCCACACATCAGAGGAAGGGTAGTCAGCTTTAACAAACCTCGTCCACTCATTTCTGAATTTATGATTCTTCACATGTTGGGTAACGTTGTTGTTTAGATGCCATGAACACAAACGATGAGTCGCCTCAGGGAGTTCAAGCTTTATTGCACTGGACATGGAATGGTCTCCATCTGTGATCACAAAGCCAGGTTTTTTCCCGCCCATTGCCTTGCTGAGTGTGTTTAAAACCCATCGATAATTGTCTTCTCTTTCGTGTTACATGAATGCAGAACCAAATACACAAGTTCTAAAGTGTTGGTTAATACCTACAATGAATAAAAGCAAAGTAATATTATATTCCACGTCTATGAACAGTACAGTTAATTGTTACATATTAATTCCACGTTAATACGTATATGCCATAAAAACAATCTAATCTATGAACAGTGAATTGGACACATATATAGAATATGATTCATAAAATTCAACAGTAGACTTACATATATAGGATACGGTTAAAAAAATTGGCCACATATATAGAATAAAAGCAACAGTACACTTATATAAGAATTTCACGTTAATACATATATTTATGAACCATACACTTAATCAACAGTTATACCAAATACGAAACCGTAATACAGTAATACCAAATTCAACAGTACACTTGAATAAAATTCAACAGTAATACCAAATTTGAAAGTTTTTGTCAATATTTAATATATTACAACATTGGCAAATAACGAATTAATTTACAAATTGAGTAACAGAAGATTCTTACACGTATATTTTATGGTATGTTAGGTTACGTACCGGAAAAATAATCAGAGGCAGGTTATATTTAATCTTCTTGTAAGTCAGTCGAAATCCAATATTTCACCGAAGCACACAAAATCCACGATGCTCATGCTGTCTGCCAAAAAAACTTTTTCCAACCTATTTTCTTCATTCAATGTGTACTCCATAAAAAAATTTGAATCCTGCTTTGTTTTCGACTTCAAATAGGCTAGAGTTGTTGCAACATCACCTTCAGCTATTCTCTCCGCTTCTTGCCGGGAATATTGATTGAAGGCATCTAGTTTAGTGTAACCCAATGTGCATGCCCACCATATTTTCCCACTTCTATTCTGTATACGTCGGCAGGTCCCACACCCATAGATTTGGACTGTCTCAGTGCTTCCATCCCTGCATCACCCACGTCACGATTTTTTCGCATATAATGAGCCAAATGTTTTACGGTTAATGCGTGCTAACAAATCTTGCCACGAAATATGTCGATGTTTT
>CM068302.1:8046917-8074697 GCA_034768395.1 Linum lewisii | reverse complement strand
TTTTGGAAGATTTGACTCCATAATACACAAAAAATTTGGGGGTCAAAGAAAGGAGCCAAGGCTAAAGAAGCTCAAGATCCCCGAAAGGTTTTTTCAAAAGGGCTACGACGAGTGCCCCCGGTATCTCCTCCCGCCCGGTTGTGCCCCATACAACCAAAAAACCCCTTTTATCCTTCTCGCTTGAAGTCGGATTCCATGGAAAAAAGTTCAAGGGTTTTTGTTAATTCTTGACAAAGTGCAATTCACAATGTTTTTGGAAAGCAATCACCAAGATCCCAAATATGCAAATTCATGAAAAGATCTTCCCCCAACAAACGAATTTTAAGGGGAAAAAATTTGGGGCAAAGCTTAACGAACAATGCTCCGCCATTCCTCTAAGCAACCACCGGAGAATTTAAGGATCCAGGTATTTTATTTTCCTTCCCCCTTTGGTGAGCACCCATAATCGAGGCTTACCCTTTGGGGGTTGCTAGTATAAATTTATCCATATGCATTTTTAAGAAGTAGGCCGGGGAACAAAACCCAAACCCCCTCATGAATGAAATTAGGGGAAATCCCTAAACCCCCCCTCGGGTATTTTGAAGAGTGTTGGTAAGGGTGGTTTTTTGAATTTCTTTGGATTTTGTTACCAGATGCTAAGGGTGGTGCCTTTTTCCTTTGTTTTTGGGGACCCCTTTTTTAAATTTCCCCCGGCTTTGTTGTGTTTTGGTGGAAATTTCCCCCTTGGGTCGACAATGAATGCTGATCTTTGACCGCTCAAATGGTATGGATTTACCTTTTCTTATGCTATCACCATGACCCTAAGAATCTGCTGGCTTACTTCGGCTACTAATAGCCCAACCTTGTCGACATATCTTTCGGATTGTTTGCCATAGTGATGTGCAGGAAAAGACGGATAAGTAAAGAGACTCCACCTTTCATACCCCCAAAACCACCTAAGGCTAAGAAAAAGGTGTAAAAGAATCCCTGAGAAGGGCAAGGAAGCGCACCAATGGGTGAACGACAAGACTTAGAAGCCACCCGATAAAGGCCAACCCCAAAATGGTTTGGTCCCTTCCCATTGTTCCACTCACCATCCGGGAAACCCATGCCATTCCTCCCGAAGTGGTAAGGTTAATGTAAGTTCCCGTGTGCCATGCAAGGTAATCTTTGACTTCAAGGAGGTAATGAGTTGGGATGGTTTTACTTAGCTTATTCCTTTGCTTTCGTCTAGCTAAACGTTAAAGAAGCCTTCATGGGAGGCACCCCATTTATCCTTACCTTTTCGCTTTTATTTTTGTGTTTTTTTATTCGTTGAATAAGATGTTGGCAAGCCTTAGGCGGATCACTCTTCATAATGAGCGTATGGGCTTTCCATTTCTTTCGCTCCTAGCTCCTCCCCACCAACGCGGTAACTTCGTTTCCAACCTTACCCCTCCTCTTTGCATTGAGGACAATGCCATTTACGAGGGGAGTTTGAGGTTTGGTTGTGTTATTTGTTGGTAGAAGTCAATGTTTTCTTGGTTGTTTTGCATGATCTTATTTAATGTCATTCCTCTACTTAAGAACCATTCGGTTCTTGACTTTTGGTGTTTTAATTTGACTTCAATTTTATAATGACGTTTAGATTGTTCCACTTAGAACCTATAACCACTGTTTAGCGCTAATACAAATGATCCAGCCGAACAGAGATTTTATCACTCTTGTATGTTGGGTTGATTGGTTTGATACTTGTTTTTGTACCGCTCGATAACCCGGCAAATAAGAAGGCAATCAAAATTTTCACCCCTTTTTCCGTCTTTCTTTACCCTTTTTGATCCTTCTGATTATGGCTTGAGATAGACGGAATCCTTCGAAATCTTGTGTGAAGTTTAAGGGCTAAGGATCAGGGCTAATTGAAAGAAAATGCTCAAAAAGAAAAGAAAAGCTACAAGCTCGGCACCTAAGGAAGTGTCGGGTTGGCACTAACAAAAGGCAAAGGTTGTAGCTAGCAGGTTCAACACTAAGTGAAGTGTTGAATCGAGCACTATAGCGTAAAAAAGAAAAGAAAGAAAAAGAGTTTCTCAAAGTAGCCCTTATCCTACCAGAGTTTGTAAAGTGCGGATCTAGAAGGATGAAGCATCGATAGCCACACATAATCACTTCCCTTTATATCCATTTTTCCGATTTCAAGTCCCTTTTGATTAATTGGTGTTGTCGTGGTCGTTTTGCTGTGTCCCCAATCAAAACCCCTTACTTAAGGGCAAAAATTAGTGAGGTTTAACTTTTTGGTTAGTTCTTGCTGTGTAGGTTTGTTTGTTCGGAACAGTTTAAGCTAAATTGTGATTGCTTAAACCAATGGACCGAACTTGTCATTTTGGAACTTGGTTTTTCTAATTCATTTCTTGAGGACAAGCAAAGCTTATCTAGGGAATTTGATGTGACTTAATTGTGCATTTTAACTTATGAAACCCTTTGAAATACCCGTTTTTTCGTGAAAGACATGACTTATATGCTTTTTTTGAATTTTGTGCAAAGGTCTTTTGTTGTCCGGTTGCCACTTTGGCCAAATTCGTGGTCCATTGGAGTTGCCTCTGTCATTTTCAGGTTATGGCATCAAATGCGGTGAAAGGAGCGCATAGGAGCAAACGGGGGGCATTTGGAGTCCGGACGAGGAGATAGAGCATTACAAGATCGACCTTCCGCAGAGTGCAGGGGTGCACCCGTGCATGATACGCCGGCACCGTGCACGGTTTGGTGCACGGGTCCAGGAGGTGTCGAAAACCATTTTATCTCCAAGGTGCACCCGTGCACCCATGCCCCCGTGCAGGGTCACGCCTTGCCCCAGCACGCCGGCAGGGTGCACCCGTGCACTGCCCCCTGCACTATAAATACCTTCGTTTTTGGCCATTTTGGGGATTCTTTTGACTCTCTTGAACCCCAAAACTACCCACGAACCCTTAAACCCTAAACACATTTTTGAAGCAATTTGAAGCCCTTGGAGCTAGATTGAAGCCAACAAACCTTGGAAAGTGCTTACAAGTGGAGAAGGATACCAAGGTTCATCCATGGTGTTCTTTGGTGACCATCCTTCCTTCTTTCTCTTTTTCTCCCTTGGCCATTTGGCTGAGTTTCTAGGTTCATCTTGGAGGGGTAGATTATTGTCTAATAAGGGATGATTGGATAGAACTTGCCATGATTGATCTTGGTTGTAGAGGATGATTCCTAGACTTGTTCTTAAGGCCATTTTATGCCAGTTTCTTAATTTGGTCATTCAATGTGATTTGATGCATGAGATGTTGGATGCATAGATTGTAGGTCTATGGTTGAAGGAGTGTGTTTCTAAAGAGATTAGCACTTATTTCAACCCATTTTTCCCTTGATTTTCCTCTTGGCATTTTATCGAACACTTGGTTGCATTGGATTTTCATTCAATTGAGTTTGAAAAGGCTTTTGGTGAATCTCTTAGGTTAGGGGCATTGAATTAGAAGGTTTGTGCCTAGCCTTGTGGTCATAGATCTTAAAAGGGTCTTGTGTCTTGGCTTTCATCAAACACTTAGAATGCACCTCTTTTCACTTAGCTTGAGAGCGAAGCCTAATTGATGGTATTAGGAAGGGATTAGGTCTACGAGAGGCATTGATAAAGAACGAAATCATGGTCATCCAAATGCCTCGATCTTAATTGGCTTTTTGTTCAATTATCATCTTGAGCAATGAAACTACCCCCAATCACCTTCAGCTATTCTCTCCGCTTCTTGCCGGGAATATTGATTGAAGGCATCTAGTTTAGTGTAACCCACATGTGCATGCCCACCATATTTTCCCACTTCTATTCTGTATGCGTCGGCAGGTCCCACACCCATAGATTTGGACTGTCTCAGTGCTTCCATCCCTGCATCACCCACGTCACGATTTTTTCGCATATAATGAGCCAAATGTTTTACGGTTAATGCGTGTTAACAAATCTTGCCACGAAATATGTCGATGTTTCTTTCTTCAACTTTAACGTAATTAAAGCTTTCCAACCACATTTTTTCTCCGATCTAGGCTGATTCTTTCTTGGTTTTTTTTGGTGGAGCGTGTTACTCCCTCTTTGCTGCATAAAATAATGCACTCCAAAATGGTACCATCTTTGTCATATTTCATATCATCAAGTCTGACATCGAACCCCAAGTTACAGGATTTCTGGAGCTCCTTCGCCCTGGACGACCACAAGTCTAGGCAGTATCTGAAGTGCATCACCTTCCACCTTGGTGGGATGCACCATGAGGCGTCCTACGATGACTTTGCTGAGCTGCTCGCCATTGACCGACTCAACTATCGCGACTCCACGCACGGGTGAGTAGGCATGAACTCCACCAACCACCCGCCCTACCCCGATCTCTGGCACCACATCTCGGCCGTCCGGACGCCGACCACCGCAACCCCACTATCGGTCAGATCTCCCACCCCTTCTTTAAGTTTTGACATTATTTGTGGAAACAGTCACTTTTCTATGTAGGTGAGGAAGGACGCGTTCGACACCATGTCTCCATGGAGGAGATGCATCTCTTTTGAGCCATTTATGAGGATCACCACCTTCACCCCGGGTGGTGGCTTGCACGTTTCTTTCACAAGCGCACAACGTCTAAGAGGCGGCCTATGACACTTCCTGGAGGGCAATTCATAGCATTGCTTATTAACTGCCTCCACCTCACTGACAGGTAGGGCCTGGAGATCCCTAGTATCAGGAGTGGAAGCCTCAGCGCTCAACTCGCCATCGAGTTCGGTCTGGATTTGTCGATTCGACGACAACATATGTCCCTGCTCGAGGACCACCTCGGGAGGAGCCTTATGACGACGAGCCACATCACATCCCTCAGCAGCCACCATAGTTTACGAACCAGTATGGTCAGATGCTGCACTAGATGCAACAATGGCAGCAGATTTTTCCACCGGCTCTCACCAATGGTAGAAGGACAGTGTGGCTTATGAGAGCGAGCTCGCCAACTGGAGGGAGCAGCTAGACAGTTGGTGAGCTGACCAGGATGCCCGATGGGTTCTCATCCAGCGCCAGTATGAGTCCCAACGGGCGTGGCATGACGAGGAGCTCGCTTGGCGTCAGGTGATGACGGACCACTTCACATTCCACCACCACCCCCACCTGAGGACCAATTATTAGGATGTATCCTTTCCCTTTCCTTTTATTTTTATTTCTTCTTTCCGGATTTCGATCCAATTTTATTATGTGTGGATCCGGGACACATGTCCCGGTTTCCTTTTGATCTTTCTATTGTTTTTTTTGTAGTTGCTTCTCTCCGCTCTGGGTTCTCCACCTCATCCTCGACATCGCCCATCACCCTCCAGGTTCTCCGTATAACTCTATCCTATTTTAGTCCTGTGAGGACACAGAACGTTCTAAGTGTGGGATAGGATGCTAGAAGAACTATGCATGATCTTGTTCGCTTATTTGTGATTCTGTGGTGCATTTTAATTCCTCTAGCTAGAATTACTCGGTTCTTGACTTTTGATGTTAAGTTGACTTTAATTTTTCACAATGATGCTTAGATTGCTTAACTTAGAACCTGTAACCAACATGTCTACATTGATGCTAAATGAACCTGGTCAGAATAGAAATTAGAATCGTGCTTGTAGTGTCATCTTGAATTGCATGAAAATGATCGAATCCGACTAGCAGCCAATTGTGAGATTTTGATCCGTTGCACATAAATAGCAACTTGTATTTTTTTAGTGGTTTTCTCGTACTTTGAATGAGTTAGAATTTGCATGAGACCTATTCGAGACCACACGATAACATTAGTCCTAGGATGATAGAGGCACCTAGAATCGCTACATAAACCAGAAGTTATCCCGACATTAATCCCTCTAGGTGTAAACCCTTGTGCTTGGCCTATTCTTTTGGTTTGATATTACATTACAATCATTTCCCATGTTCTTATTCACCCTATTGATACCATGTGATAGTAGTTTGAGATTAGCTAACCGGAAGTTAGTCTGTGGTGACTTGCCTATAGCCAGTAAACGGTGGTCTTAGCTAGTATGTCCAAACGTGTAAGCCCCCTAGCAACTAAAAAAAATTAGCACCAAAAGAAGAAAAAAAACATAAAAATAGAAAAATACAAAAGAAAAGTTAGAAAAGTTCAAGTCAAGTTGTAGTTAGATTTTTCAAAACGTTCTTCTCCCTACATATGGAAGAACGAAAGCAATAAGCAAATGTAAAAGAAAAAAAATAGAAAAACAAATAAATAAAAAGTGCTAAGTTGCTGAGGGTATCATAGGACGAGCGTACATTGTTCCACCTCGTGTCTGGTTAGACTGTAGGAATCCATAGATTTTGATTCGAGGAAGTTAGTCGATTGCTACACAACACCAAACCCATCATCAGAATACATCCATTCATCATAAACCCTTGTAGTGTAGGATCGTTACAGTCTCTTGCAAAGTCCTTTTGACTAGTTTCTCGTGTTGTCCCAGTGGTGGAGATTGTGGTCGAAATGAAAACCTGTGACAGAATTCGGTCGAGAAAGTGATTGAGAGCATAAACACGTCCCTAAACACAGAGTGTGAGAGTTCCCCTCATTTCCTAAATATTTTCTGTGTGAGGAATTCTGGTCGGTTAAGTCAGCTTTGTGTATGATTGGCGATTGCTACTTGATTGTGTGTAGAGAATTAGTGAGACCGGGTTGTTTGGCTGATGTGTATGCATGTTAGGTTAATTGTTCTAAGTGTAACGATTTAAAATTCATTGTTAAGAATTGAATCTTAATTTAATCGATCTTGTCATTTGTGAACATGAGTCTGCTCTGATTTAGTTTGCTTGAGGACAAGCTAAAGCTTAAGTGTAGGGTATTTTGATGACACTAGATTTATCATGATTATCAGCCCCGTTTAAGCAACATTTCATTACTTGTATCATGACTTTTGGGTTAGTTTAGTGGGGTTTCATTCATTAACGCTATCTCCTACCGAATTGGTTACTTTGGCATATTTGGGTCTATTTGATATGTTTTCTAGTGTCTCTGTGAGTACACAGGTTTTTTGTCGTCAGATATGTAGCCATCGGACGTGTTTGGGACCCAATATAGCACCAACGAATGACCCAGAAATCGATCCATAAATCAAACCTATTGAAAACTCTTCCCAGCACTCAAGTCTTTGGCGAGAAGATTCATTATTCTTGCCGAGAAGATGACAGATTTAAAGCAAAAAAATCTCGTCAGGATTTCACAATTGATTACAAAGAAGTTCTCGACGAGAACTTCAAAGTTCTTGCCGAGAAGTTATTCAGGAAGTAGCCAAAAGTCTCATCGAGAATTCTCAACAGATTATGAAGAAGTTCTCGCCAAGAAATTCAATGTTCTCGGCAAGAACATTGTGAAGAAAGCCTCTAAGAAAGTCTCGTCGACTTTCAGAATTACTTTACAAAGAATATTTCAGCGAGAACTTTCAGTGTTCTCACCAAAAACTTGGTTCTTTTCCGGCTGAGAGTTGGAAAGGTTCCTCCGCAACCCCCAAATCAGAGGGACATGATATACAATACACAATTTTAGTCTTCTAGAGCTGATAGAGAGAGTTTAGAGTGTATCTCAGAGTTCCCGAAGAGATCCTGACACCATATTTCCATCCCGGAGTGCTCGGAGCTAGGAGTTGAAGATTGCTCGAGATTGAAGCTTCACGGAATCGTCAAATTAGGTTTTATAGTTTTTCTCTGTTCTTCCTTTCTGAGATGAATTCTATGATTGTCTTTGATTCTCTTGTGTAGAATATGAGTAGCTAAACTTGTGAAGCTTATATTAGATGAACCCTAAGTGACCCAGGGCTTTAAAGTGGTCACGGATCGGCGGTAATTAGATCTTAATTCAGACAGTTTCTCTTTCATAATTGGTTTGTTCTTCGTGTTATGTTTCTTTTCTAGCTTGATCACCTAGATTAGTTTCTTGTTCAAATAAGGATAGTTGGTGAACGTACGCCTTGTCTTAGAACCTCAAATCAATTAATTAACCCATTCAATGGAGTTTGCCTTTTGTAGGAACCATTTAGGGTTAATCCGCTTCTAGAGTAACTCACTAAAATCAATCAGGTGCACCAGTTAGTTATCCGTTGCAGAAGTGAATGCACGGACGATTAATTAATCTTGGTAGTCGATCCAATAGAGCGAACGCTCGCGGACTTAGACCTAAGGGTAAGGAGTTTTGGCATTGTATGACAACTGAATGAATTAAGATCGAAAGTCGCCAATTTTGTGATCGCCAATGTCCTAGTAATCTTAGGGGGGATTCAAGTCTAAACATTGTCTGTCAAATCATTACTTAATCTTAATTAATCAATCTGTCTTTAATTTCAATTTCATTTCATTCGCATTATAGTTTAGAAGTCATGGAACTCACACAACTCGCAACTTGTTTAAACCTAAATAATTATCAGTTCTTTGAGTAAACAATTAGAAGAGACCTTTGGAATACGATCTACCTTACTTTTGTTTCGTAGTATTTGATACCCTGTTTACACCGTTATCAGTTTCCATGATGATGGAGGCAAAGGATGATGAATGAATGATGATCTGGAGGTTCTAGGGTGATTTTCCAGGTGCTGGAGAATACTCAGGTTCGTCAAAATTGAGCTAAGAATGAAAATGACGATCCTTCAAAACATGCCAAAAATTGTCCTTATATAAAGCTGGGTGTGGTGTGTTGATGGCTTTGGCCTGCTGGCGACATCACCTCCACCACGCCATATCCTTACATAGCTATGGTCATTTTCTATATGTTTCTGGCCCATTGGGGCCGCGACACGCTGTTGGATGATGGCACGACGTTTCGTTTATATCACCTCCACCACGCTAGTTGAGCTAGGTTCCGTAAATCTTTGAAATCTTGAGAATCCGGACTCCAACTTCATCACCGCTCGAACCCATGGCTTCATGTTTCTATGCTCTATCATGGAATGAGCTGAAAAAAATAATTGAAAATACCTCGAGAGTAGGGAAAATGGATCGTGAAGGTCCCAAAAGGCTGTTTACTACTAATTAACAATATTAAGCACAAAACCACTAAGACACGTTATAAACACTCACAAACCATATGAGAAATGAGTCAATTATGGGGATAAAATGATTTTCTAACATCCCATTACTGATTTGTGGTATGACTTGCGATCTGGTTAAGTCGGTGTGTTTTTGGAGTTGGTTGGGAAGTTTTAGGATGTTATATATAGTTCAGTAATTTAGGCATAACTCGCTCGTTTAATGTCTAAATGATGCACCATCGAAACCGGTGGTTTTAGAACAAAAATATCTACCACAACCGTTACACACTTGGGGCAATAAGAGTTGGCAAGGTGACAATGTCCATAGTTAGTTTGTGGGCAATGGGCATTGTTTTAAGCCGTATCGGCATTATTTCAAGCACTACGGCCATTGGAAGCCAGATGACAAGGACGTAAGGTCCTATCCAATGGCCATTGTATGTAAGTGTTATGAAAAAGGATCAATGGGGAGTAGGTTTAGAACATATAAGCTCTCTCTTCTTTTCCTCTTGACGACTAATGAGATTTTGAGAGAGAAACTCCCAGATCAGGAGCTAGAGATGTCGGATAGTCATGAAACTTTGAACAAAGGTCTTGGGGATCATCAGGGTTGATTCCCCTCCCTCCATTCGGGTAAATTTTTGTTCTTCTACTATTTATATTCATGTCTGAAAGTTTCTGTAGTTAGGGTTTCTGTTTCGTTTCGACTGATTCCCGTATTGTTTGTCGAGCTTTGCTCGGGGTGTGCATGTGCTAGCATGGCTTTCAGTCTTCTTTTATGGAACTGTTAGAGAAAACCTTACTGACTTACTGGTTGTTATACGGTAGTTAGGATGTTCATTATGAACTCCATTGTTATTAGTTAACAACCTTAAGTAGCTGTAGAGTAACTTAATGGTTGGAACTAGGTGAAAGTACAGGTGACCCACCTCTGGTTTGTGCAAACCCCTATGCATTATTGGTAATGGTTATTGGGGTCTTGATGACCTTCTATTGGAGCCCTTGTGGATACTGGGATCATTAGACCATATTGGCTATTGGCGTCCTTATGGACCATATAGGGGTTGTTTGTACTTTCAACCTAACTTTACTAGATGTTATTGGTATTGGTTACTAGCTCTTGCATTTGGGTATTTGATGACGTAAGATTTACCGCGTTTATCTCGCCACATTTGAACGACATTCCTCTTGTTTTACTCTGAATTGTGATGAACTTGAGTAATTTTTTTATGAAAAATGTGTATTATCCCCCGTTGGCCCTCTTTTGGGCAATTTGATGTTGTTTCGGGTTATTTTTGATGAGATTTCAGGTTCCCACATTCTAGAGGACCTTTCTACGAGCTCGACGCTTCAAACGGGATCAATTCGGAGCACAAATGAGGTGGGAATTACCGAAAGAAGTTCGGAGCTGGATTCAGCTCCAAACGTGCGCCTTTTGAAGGGGAAAGTGCGCCGGCGCACTTTTCGACCCCCTTCCCGCACTTTTTGCTTTAATTCCGATTTTGACGAAAATTGGGTTTTTAACCCAATTTCAAGGAGGGAGGAAACACACTTCATTTTCTGCAATTCTCCACTTTCTCTCTGACGAACCAGACACTCTCGGAGGTAAAGACGGAGCTTTGGAGACGTGATTGAGCGAGGATTAGCGAGGATTAACTCAGGAGTTTCAAGGATTCATCATGATTAGGTTTTCTCGGAGTAAGATGTCTTCTTCTCCGGTTTTCTTCTTCTTTGTTTCTGAGATTTCTTCTGTAACGATGTGTGGCTAAACTTTTAGGGTTGTTTAGATTAGATGAAGCGCTAGATAGGATTTTATATGGATGATTTTGGGTTTCTAACCCGTTTATGTTAATCGATGTTTATTCAGACTTAGATGTGATTTCTCCTAAACCCTAATTTAAAGTTTTTGATTCTGGCAACTTGATCAATTGTTAGTTTCTGAGTTTATCTCTGAATTGCGGGTCTGACCATGAACGCATTTCATTCTAGAGTTTAGGAGGTCGTTAGGTTCTCCAATAGCTTGACCATAGGATTGTCAGAACCTAATCTCTTTGCATGATTTTGTGGCATTTCACTGTTCTGATTCGTTCTTGATTTCTTGCAAGTTAGCTTGACCATAGGAGCTTGTAGGTTTGATAGAATAGAATCTCTACGGCCTGACCATGGAGTAGAGATTACAAAAGGAATTGTTGAGTCGTCTAGTCTGTTGAATTTCTTTGATTGCATAGTTTCATCCATCTAAACCGAACTAGCGTGGATTCGAGTCTGAACAACCGCCTTAGTCTATCTTTGAAACCCCAATCTGCTTTGCTTGTTTTGTTTGATTTCAATTACTTTCTTAGTTTCATTAGTTCAAAAAACCCATTTCAAACCAAACAACAAAACCTTGAATAGCTTATTCCACTATCGTTGAGTAATAGAAAAAGAGAGACCCTTGGGGAAAACGATCTCGCTAGAGTGATCTAGTGAGTAAAACTAGTGCGCGTTAATTTGTGCACCAAGTTTTTGGCGCCGTTGCCGGGGACTTTTCTTTTCTAGAAAGGCACTGTGCGTTTTAAGCTTTTCATTCATTCTTTTTATCATCTCTTTTCTCCCCATCTTTATCATGATTTACCTGGGTAGTGCTCTTGAGTTTTGAGATGCAGGACTACAGGTTCGATATCAACCAAGGGTGGTATAACAATGGAATGCCACTTAATGATTACAACCAAGAGTGGAGTATATTAGGGCAACCACCTATGCCAAACTGGAATGAGGAACCACCACCCTTGCCTTCCTGGCCAGAGCCACAAGCTACACACTACCACCAAGATTACGAGGAGGAATATCTACATCCACACCAGTACCAACAACAAGAATCTTATACAGATTTTCTCTTGAACCAGATCCTTTCGACTCTGCGAGCTCCTAATGTTGTGGATGTCGAGATTGAACAACAGAATCAACTGATGGAAGAAGTTGCTCAAGTGTTGGTCGAAGAAGAAAATGATAATCTAGCCCATTACTGTTGTGAGGTAGAGGTATTTGATGAAGAATCTTTGACAATGGTGGTAGATGAAGATGTGGAGCTTATCCATCTTGCGATTAAAGCTGAAGAAGAGCATGTGGAGATTGAGGAGTTATCCTCATTTATGCTTCCGTCGAGCCAGCCTGTAGTTCTAGCTAGAGATGAGCACGTGGATATTGAGGAGTCATCTTCATTTGTGTTTGAGACAACCAAAACTGAGGAGGGCAATGATTCTGAGGCGTGTGTGCTAAATTGCAAGAGAAATTTGGATGACATTGGTGTGGAGCAGACTGCAATCGTTGATAATAGCACACCATACTATCTCTTTCCTCCTATAGTAGGAAAATTTGAGAAGATAAGGTCATTCGAGCATAACCAGGATCTACTTGAGCACCACCGACTACATCTTGCTCCTTCTGGCGTGCTATTTGGCACTCAACCGCTAGCCTTGAAGAAGGTGATTGACTTCAAGGAACTCTTGAGTTGGGCTTCATAACCAGGTATCGTCTAGCTCAAAAGACGTGAAATAAAGAGCGCTTCTCGGGAGGCAACCCGAGTCTGGAGTCTTTTAAATTATTGAGTCGAGTCCGTGGTAGAGTCGTGGTGTCAATTTTGTGTGTGTGTCAGTCCCTGAAAGTCAATTTTCATGGTCCTTGGTTGTTTTCAAGCTTCAGATTTAAAGCTTATTTTTCACGAATTAAATGAAATTCGAAGTAGCACGTCAAAAAGTGCTGTTTTGGGGGTGAAAGTGCGCCAGCGCACTTTTCGAAGTGCCCACGCACTTTGCAATTAAATTTCCAAACTCTCGGCGAAAAAATCAAAAAGTGTGTTTTTGGGGTAAAAGTGCGCCGGCGCACTTTTCGAGGCTCAGGGCGCACTTTTGAGACCTAAAAAAATATTTTTTTTATAAAAAATTTAAAAAAAATTCAAAAAATTTGGAAATTTTAAAAGTGCACTTTTGGCTGATCGCACACACTTTTTTTTATTGAGTAGTCTATCTTGTTCTTGAGTCGGTCTATCTTCTTCTTGAGTCAAGTGGTCTATTCTGTACTTTGAATGCTCTAATCGTGTTGTGAGATTCTCTCCAGTTTCAGGCTATCCTCAGCTCCCGCCATGACTGTCCGCCGGTACTTCACTGATGCCTTCTCTGGCAACCTTATGATCTATTTCCTGGTACCCCTAAACACTTTCTTTTTCATGCTAATTATTTGGTGTGGAACATTGAGGACAATGTCCAACATTAAGTGGTGGGGTGGGATGTTTATTTTTAGGTTGCTTTGCTGCGATTTCGTTTTGTTCTCCATGATTGAATCTTGTTTTGTTCTTGACTTGCTATGCTAACTGATTAAATCTTTTGAATGATGCTTTGACTGTCTTATCTAGAACCTGTAACTAGCATGTTTGAATTGAAATTAAATGAATCCGATCAGAACATATTTTAGAATCACTCTTGTAGCTTCACTTTGAATTGCACGAAAAATGATTCGAACCCGACTAGCAGCTATTAGTGAGCTTTCGATCCGTTGCGCGTAAACTTGCAACTTGTTTCTTTTTGAGTGGCTTTCTTGTACTTGAATGCGTTAGAATTTGCATGAGACCTATTTGAAACCACACGATAACGCGAGCACTAGAATGATAGGGGCACCTAGAATTGCTACCTAAGCCAGAAGCTGTCCCAGTATTAATTCCCCTAGGTGTAAACCTTTGAGCTTGGCCAGTTCTTTCGGCTCGATATTACGTTACAACTTATTCCCATGTTTTTGTTCACCCCGTTGACCCCTTGTGGTAGTGGCCTGAGATTAACTAACCGGAAGTCGGTCTGTGGTGACTTGCCTCTAGCCAGTAAACCAGTGGTCTTAGCTAGTATGTCCAGACGTGTAAACCCCTCTAGCAACTAAAAAATTTAGCACTAAAAATTAGAAAAGAAGAAATAATAAAGTTCAAGTCAAAGTAGTAGTTCGATAGTTTTAAACGTTCCTCTCCCTACATATGGAAGAACGAAAGCAAATAAATGTAAAAAAAAATAAGAAAAAAATAAATAAACAAATAAAGTGCTAAGTTGCTTGAGGGTATCATAGGACGAGCATACATTATTCCACCCGTATCTGGTTAGACGATAGGAATCCTTAGATTTTGATTCGAGGGAGGTTAGTCGATTACTACACCGCACCTTACCTTACATCATCATACATCCCTTCATCCATTCATCATAAGCCCTTGTAGTATAGAGTCATTACAGTCCCTAGCAGGGAAGACCTTCTTGACTAGTCACTCGTGTGTGTCAAAGTGGTTGAAATGGTGGTCGAAATGCAAACCTATGACATAATTTGGTCAAGAAAGTGATTGAGAGCTTAAACACGCCCCTAAACACAGATTGTGAGAGTTCCCTATTGCTATATTTTCTGTGTAAGGAAGTCTGGTCAGTTCGGTCGGATTCGTGCTTGATTGGTGCTTGTTACTTGATGTGTGCAGATGATAGTGAGACTTGGATTTGTTTGGTAGATTTTCTTTCATGCGTGGGTTGCATTTTTCTGAATGATACAGTTTAGGTTAAATTGTTAAGAGATTGAACTTTGGTGTAGTTGATCTTGTCATTTGTGAATTTGGGCGAGATTTAAAAATTCTATTTGTTTGAGGACAAACAAAAGTTTAAGTGTGGGGTGATTTGATGACAAACAAAAATTCTATCTTGTCATTCCTCTTGTTTGACTCTGAATTGTGATGAACTTGAGTGATTTTTTATGAAAAATGTGTATTATCCCCCGTGGGCCCTCTTTTGGGCAATTTGATGTTGTTTTGAGTTATTTTTGATGATATTTCAGGTTACCACATTGTGGAGGACCTTTCTACGAGCTCGACGCTTCAAACGGGGATCAATTCGGAGCACAAATGAGGTGGGAATTACCAAAACAAGTTCGGAGCTAGTTCTAATTATTGGGATTACAGGATAGAACTATAGGTTCTAATTACTGGTTATGGGTTCTTACCCTTGGCTTTAAGCTAAGGCTCTTCTCCTACTGTTTCGTTCTGGTTCTTACTTCTTACTGGCTTAGAGTTCACTCAGTGTTTAGCACTGACTCTCCTTCTTGTTATTCTTTCTTGTCTTGGTACTGGTTATGTTGAACGATTTGTCTTGCCAACAAGAAAAGCACGAAGTCAAGGGTAAGAACCCATAACCCGTATTAGAACCTAATAGTTCTATCTCTTAATTCCCAGTACCAATGACTAGAACACCCGAAGGCAAGATCCAGTAATTGGTACCAACACATTCATTATAAGTCAGGTTGGAAGTATAAGAAACCCCTATATGATCCAGTAACTCCCGACCACTAAGGACCTCCCTAGTATGGTTTCAAAGGACCACTAGAACCTTTATAGTTACTAGGGTATTGCGCAATCCAGAGGTGGCTCACTCGTACTTTCACCTAGTTCCAACCATTATGTTACTCTACCATTGCTTAGCTTGTTAGCCATTAACAATGGAGTTCATAATGAACATCCCCACTATCATACAATAACCAGAAGGACTGTCTCTGGCTGTTCTGACTAAACAAGACTGAATGCCAGTAACAATAACATAGAATGATAAACCAAAGCCATAAATCAAGAGCAGCAGACAATGCGATTAACCAAAAATGACATCCAGAACCAAAGTCCTTGTCAACCTCAAAACCAGAAACCCATCATGCATCAATCCCGATACCCGTTCCCGGGAACCCTTAGCCTAGCCCCCAAAATCATCAACTCGCAAATCATACAAAAAATCATCAATCAATTACATCCCAGGGAATGGATCATAGCATAACTAAATTAAACCCCTCGCCTGATGCCTTTATGAATCCAGAACTTTATCAACTTCAAGAATAATGGGAGGATCGGACCACAGAGCAGCGACAACTTGAGATTCATCAGCATCATTACCCTTGTACTCTTGGAGGCACCATCCTTCTTAGAAGAAGGGTTAGAATCATCCTTTTCCCTCGAGGCTTTGCACTTCTTCGACGAATGACATTTGGAGTATGATTGATCACCAAAGGCTAGAGGAGTTTTGGCTTCTTGGAACTTGGTCGACCTTTGAGCTCAACCCTTGGACGATTTGCTCGACTTGAAGGATTTGTCGATACAAGGATGAGGAGGAGCATGTTGGGGGTGAGTCTCGCTCACAGCCTTGCGGGTAGAGGTATTGATCAGACAACCAGGCATAGACATGATGCCTGCAAGTGATGACACTCGATTTGACGTGATTATCAGCCTCATTTAAGCGACATTTCCTTGCTTAAGACATGGTTTTTAGGGTAGAATAACGAATATTCTTTCAACTACTCTATCTCGTGCCATTTGTGTTACTTTGGCCCGTTTCGGGTCTATTTGATGGTTTTCTAGTATTTCTATGTTAGCACAGGTTTTTGCCGTCAAATAAGTATCCAAGGACGTGTCTAAGGCATTGGAACCTCGAGGAATCGCATCGGAATCGATCCAAGGAGTCAATCAAGTCGAACCAAACCCTACCCCATTTTACACTGAAGTTTTTGGCGAAAACCCTTGGAGTTTTTGGCGAAAACTCATGAACAAATCAGCAGAGTTTTGATGACACTCAATTTGACGTGATTATCAGCCTCATTTAAGCGACATTTCCTTGCTTTAAACATGGTTTTTAGGGTAGAATAGCGAATATTCAATCAATTGCCCTATCTCGTGCCATTTGTGTTACTTTGGCCCGTTTCGGGTCTATTTGATGGTTTTCTAGTGTTTTTATGTTAGCACAGGTTTTTGCCGTCAAATAAAGTAGCCAAGGACGTGTCTAAGGCGTTGGGACCTCGAGGAATCACACCGGAATCGATCCAAGGAGTCATTCGAGTCGAACCAAAGTCTGCCCGGGTTTACACTAAAGTTTTCGCCGAAATTATCTTAGTGTTTTCGGCAAAAATCCCAGCACAAATCGACTGATGCTCATCAAAGGAAGTTTTTGGCGAAAACCCTAAGTTTTTGCCGAGAACAATTGATCCAAAAATCACAGGAGAAAAGCAGCCGGCGGACCATCCATTTACACTAAGATTTTTGGCGAAAATCCTTCAATATTTTTGGCGAAATATCAGGCTAAATCCGGCGGTTTAGGGTTAAGTATAAATACTTAACCGGCGGCCCAAATTAAAAAGGAGGAAGACACAACATAATTACCAACTAATACGAACTTCAGAATTCTAAAAAGTTCTGGAGCAGAGAGTTTAGAGTCCGAAGAGCCGGAAAGAGATCGTGACGCCATCCCTTCCATCTCGAAGACTCGGAGCTAGGATTGCAGTTTACCGAAGATCGAAGTCTGCCAGAGTCGTCTCAATTAGGTTTTCAGATTCTTTTCTGTTCTTCCTCTGGATGATGAACTCTTTCTTTATCTTTGATTCTTTTGTGATGAACATGAGTAGCTAAACTCTTAGAGCTTAGACTAGATGAACCCTAAGTGACCCAGGGCTTTAAAGCGGTCACGGATCGACGGTGATTAGATTCGAAGTTCAATCAGTTTCTCTTTCATGTTTGGTTTGTTCTTCATTGTTCATGTTTCTTGTCTGGATTGATCACCTAGATTAGATTCTTGTTAAGCTAAGGATAGAAGCGAACGCTCGCCTTACTTTAAAACATCAAATCGAACAATTAACCTTATAATTGGAGCGTGCCTTTCATAAGAACCGGTTAGGGTTAATCCACTGCAAGAGTAACTCATAAATCGTTAGTAATTCCACCAGTTAAGTTAAGTCATTGCGAAAGGCGACCGTACCCGGGCGACTAATTAATCTTGGTACCTAGAATGGATAGAGCGAACGTTCGCCGGTCTTAAACCTAAGGGTAAGGAGTTATGGTGGTGTCTTAGAACTGATTGAATGAGAATTGAAATCCGTTGATCTGTTGATTGCCAATGCTCTGGGAACGAAGGGGGATTCGAAGTCTAAGTTCGTCTATCGTCTCTGTTTTAATCAACCAATTTCCAATCCGTTCTTAGTTTTAATTTTACTCACACCACGCACGAAGTGCTTAAAACTCATGAGTAATTTGCTAGCTTATTTGAGTAGTCAATCATTAGAAGGCCCGTGGAATACGATCTACCCTAGCTTTTGTTAGCTTTGTTAGTTATTTGGTTGAACCAGCACAACGATCTTAGGCTCACCAAATTGGTGCCATTGCCGGGGACTTCTTTTGATAGGTTGAAAGAAGAACTGGCAATTTATTCTTCTACTTTCCATCTTTCACTTTTCCACCCACTTCGATTTTACACTGGTTTTTGTTGTTTTTCTTATTTGTAGGTTGTTCACAGGTGTACGCATCGCCGCCCTTGGACTCGCTCTCAAACCGACAAGGCTAAGAGTATAGAGAGACCAAGCAGTTCTGCTCCACCTCGACAATCACAGATTCCAAGGAGAAGCAGAACCAATCCACCTCCATCCATCACTCCGATTAAGATTGAGGAACTGAAGGAGAGTTCCTCATCTCCATCTTCACTGTTACCGTCACCTACATCCGTTTCATACACCGAGTCACTTTCACCTCCTCCATCTCCTACCATGACTGATCAATTACCACCACCACCGCCGCCTGCATAGAAAAGTCTAGCTGATTACAACAAACCAAGCGCGCGTTCGATCTGCCATTGCCGTACGCGCATTGAAGGAGATTCTGACTATGGGATCAAGATTCCATTCTTGACTATGATCTCTAGGGATCTACAGTTTGAAGGCAGGCCCCTAGACAATCTGTGCACTCATCTTGCAGACTTCCTTGATCTCTGCAGCACTTTCAAGAACGGAAACCTCGACAAGAATACACTTTGTTTGAGAGCTTTCCCATTCTCTCTGAAAGGCGCTGCTAAGAGGTGGCTTACTGGAAAACCACCTGGATATTACACTGATTGGGATATTCTGGCTCAGGACTTCGTTGAAGAATACTTTCCTCCTGCCAGAACAACAGCCATCAAGGACAGCATTGCCAGATTCTCCCAGAAAGAAGGAGAAAGCTTATATGATACTTGGAATCGATTCCAAGAACTTCTCTACAACTGTCCT
Source organism: Linum lewisii (assembly GCA_034768395.1). Classification (NCBI taxonomy): domain Eukaryota; kingdom Viridiplantae; phylum Streptophyta; class Magnoliopsida; order Malpighiales; family Linaceae; genus Linum; species Linum lewisii. Next base: position 8,055,659 of record CM068302.1, on the reverse strand, counting down.
CATCATGGATTCGAGCAGAGGCAGTTAGCTGAAATCTTTGCTCGAGGTCTTCGAGAAGAATCTGCCAAGTGGGTTTAATTCTCTAGCTGAAGGGGATTGCACTACACTCACACCTGAAGCTGCTCTTCTTCACTTCGCAAACTGTGCTTCCAAGTCAAGGAACTGGGAACGACAATCTGAAGGATCAAGGAGCAAGCTCGATCTCGAAGCAGCTATCAAGGCCGAAGTAGAGAAGCATCTGAAGAAGTCTTCCACACCAATCAAACCGCCGGAAGCTTCTGTCTATGTTGCTAATTGCGAGTAGTGTGGAGCTTGCGCACATAACGAGGCCGTTGCCAGAATTTTGGTAAGACAGAAGTCTGGTCCGCATAAGAGGTAAATTTCGTTCAGCAAGGCTTCGTTATTAATCAGAACGGTTATGCTGGCTACCGCAACTTTAGGCAGCAAGGGAACTATCAAGACAGACCTCCCTACAATGATGGCGCCAACCATAACCAGAACCAGAATAACCGCCCAGCTGGTCCAGCTCAGGATCAGAAGCCTAACCATCCGCCGGCAGGTGTCTACCAGCTGCCGCACCGTAATCCAAGTAACTATGGGACTGCTCCTGGCAATCGCCAAAATCAATATTTGAATAACACCTATCCAGGGCAGCAGTACCAGAAGGAAAACAACGTCAGTGACCTGGACAAGAAGCTTAGTCAGATCATCACCAGACTCGATGATCATGATAGTCAGTTTAAAGCTCAAGCTCTTCTCAATCAAGAAAAGATAGCAGCCGGTCAAAGAATTGAGCAAGCTGTGAACAACATCTCGAGCATGCTAGCATCTGGTCGACCATTTGGCCAACTTCCGAGCCAGACAGAGCCGAATCTGAGAAAGGAGCAAGCCAAGATGGTAACTGTTAAAAAATTTACAAGCTTATCTGCTGACGCTTGTTCTGTTTTACGCAGGATCGCTGAAACTCCAGAGAAGAAGGAAGCACTACAAGTGGCGCCTAAGGAGGATGATCCTCCTCTTGCACCGTACGTCGTGAAGCCTCCTTTTCCAAGAGCATTGCTACCGAATGCAAGGATCGAGACTGGCATGAAGGGGAATAAAGAAGGATATCCTGATGCTCGTAGTAAGAAACCTTCCTCTCCATATCCAGCTAAGTGTTCTGATCCTGGTTCTTTCACTCTACCTCTTGTCATTAATGATATTGAGATAGAACGTTGTTTGGTTGATCTTGGCGCGTCTGTTAATGTTATGCCTATGAGTCTATATGAAAAATTGAACCTAGGAGAACTTGAACCGCCTAGTATGCAACTTGTCTTTGCTGATAGATCACTTAAAACACCTAGGTGAGAGATAAAAGACGTTGTTACTAAATGTGGTCCTTTCATGTTCTTAGCTGACTTTGTTATCATTGACACTAGTAAGGATGATTCTACCATTCTCATAGGACGACCTTTCATGGCTACTACTGGGATGCAAATTGACGTTCCAAATGGTTCTTTAACTTTGAGAGTTGGTAAAGAAATTGTCACATTCCGCCTTAAAGATGGAATGAAATATAATCCTAAGAATGAAGAATTTCATTGTTTAGCTGTTGAAACTGTGGAGTTGACTCCGGTCAACTCTGTTACTGATGTCTCTTCTAGTGTGCCTAGATCAATTGCTGTTGCAGGTGCTGGACAGATTATCAAGCAGAAACCAAAATCTGTTCCTCAAAAGCCGCCAAAGAAGAAGGAACTGAAAGCCTCTTCTAAGCCACCGAGCACAAAACCTAGCAGACCTCGGGGAAAGAACAAGAAGACGAAGACTCACATTGTCTGGAGACCAGTTGTGCCGCCACTTTCCACCGAGCCAGCTGCACCACCAATTCGTTCCAAGCTACCGGCGCCAGAACAAGTATGGAAGGAGAAGCCAAAAGCATCTCCTAAGGAAATACCTACGATCACCGATCCTGGTGATATCAAGCCGGAGGTTAAAGAAAAGAAGGAGCCGATCGTTCTCATTCCGTCCACTGTCTTCCTTGTAGAAGATGATCCCTTCACAGAACTGTTCGGACCATTCAAGATCACTGACCACCTTCCCGACGGACGTACCAAGCTCTTACACGCGAACGGGAAGAAATTCATGCTCACCGGAGAAGCCCCGAAGCTCTACCTTAGGAACTCCGATGCTAGCATTAAGGAGAATCTGAGTTGGATGTCTCCTAATACCGTCCAGGTATCGTCCAGCTCAAGGATGTTAATAAAAGAGCGCTTCGTGGGAGGCAACCCACGGCTGGAGTCCGTTTTTTATTTGTGTCAACCTTAGTGTTTTAGAGTCGGTTCGGGAGAGCCAAAAGTGTCAGTTTGTTTGATTTCTTATTTTTCGTGTGTAGTCTGTGTGTCATAGTGTCAATTGCAAGTCGTTTGAGGTTATTCCGATTTTTGTGGATTTAACTGTGATTTTCTGAAGTTTGCCAGGATTGCGAAAATATTTTCAATCGTAGAGTTCAATATTTTCGGCGAAAATAACCCATGTTTTCGGCGAAAATTATCTTTGAAATCCCACTGAGTTTTCCAGACATTTTTTTTTGCTTCACATTTTCGGCGAAAACTATTCCACATTTTCGGCGAAAATTCTTTTGAAAACCGGCAGTACTTTTTAACTAACATTTTCGGCGAAAATTTGCACTTATTTTCGCCGAAAATCCCTTTGAAAATCAACCAAATTTTCGTTTTAAAATCCGGATTCACCCTCTCTCTCTTCCTTCTTCATTTTCGAAACCAAAAACCTCCCCCTCTGTTTAAAATAAACCCGCCGACCGCCACCCACACTCGCCGCCACCGACCGCTGTCGACCGCCGCCGCTCCCTTCCCCTTCCATTTCCTATCAATCCAAGCCCTAGAACAGCCGAATCGAGCTTGATGACACTCGAATTGACGTGATTATCAGCCTCATTTGAGCGACATTTCATTTCTTAAGACACGGCTTTTAGGGTAGAATAGTGAATATTCACTCAATCGATCCATCTTATGCCTTTTGTGTTACCTTGGCCCCTTTCGGGTCTATTTGATGGTTTTCTAGTATTTTCGTGTTAGCACAGGTGTTCGCCATCAAATATGGTAGCCAAGGACGTGTCTAAGGCACTGGAACCCCGAGGAATCACACCCGAATCAACCAGAAAAGTCATTCAACCCAAAAGAATTCCTGCCCCATTTACACATATATTTTCGGCGAAAAAATCTTGGGATTTTCGTCAAAAATGGAAGAAGAAATCCACTGTCCCGAACAAGAGGAAGTTTTCGGCGAAAACTTTGGATTTTCACCAAAAACCCTAAGCCAAATCAACCAGGAGAAACAGACGGATGAAGCCACATTTGAACAGATATTTTCACCGAAAATATCCTTGGATTTTCGGCAAAAATCCCAGTGGAAAAGCAGAAATCGCCGGTTAGGTATAAATACTGAAACGCGCGGCTAAATAGATATATCAGATTTTACACACAATTTTTACAACAACACACGGGACGAAAATCCCAAGACTGAGAAATAGAGAGAACGAGTGGATAGAGTTCAAGGAGCCAGGAACGGATCGTGACGCCATCCATCCATCTCAGAGAGCCAGTGCTAGGAGTTGAAAATCCAGCAGATTGAAGCTGCAAGGAGTCGTCGAAATTAGGTTTTACAGTTTTTCTCTGTCTTCCCTACCTGAGATGTATTCTTTGTTGGTCTTCGATTCTTCTTTATTGAATATGAGTAGCTAAACTCGTGTAGCTTAGATTAGATGAACCCTAAGTGACCCAGGGCTTTAAAGCGGTCACGGATCGGCGGTGATTAGATTCGAAATTCATTCAGTTTCTTCTTCATGTTTGACTTGTTCTTTGTTCTTCATGTTTCTTGTCTGGTTTGGCCACCTAGATTAGATTCTTGTTAAGCTAAGGATAGAAGCGAACGCTCGCCTTACTTTAGAACATCAAGTTGAACAATTAACCTTATAATTGGAGTGTGCCTTTCGTAGGAACCGATTAGGGTTAATCCACTGCAAGAGTAACTCACAAATCGTTAGAATTTCCACCAGTTAAGTTAAGTCGTTGCGAGAGGCGACCGTACCCGGACGACTAATTAATCGTGGTAGCTAGATCGGATAGAGCGAACGTTCGCCAGTCTTAAACCTAAGGGTCAGGAGTTATGGTGGTGTTTGAGAACTGAATGAACTAGAATTGAAAATTGATGATCTGTTGATTGCCTATGCCTTGGTGATCTATGGGGATTCGAAATCTAAGCTTGTCTGTCTTCTGTCTTAGTCAATCAATCAATCGTTAATTCGCTTTAATTTCATTTCAATCTGCCTTTGTTCTTTTAGTATAGAAGTCGTGGAACCCACACCACGCACTAAGTGTTTTTAACCTTGAATTTAAATTGCCAATGCATTTGAGTAAGGAAGTAGAGGAGACCCGTGGAATACGATCTACCCTAGCTTTTGTTAGCTTTGTTAGTTATTTGATTGAGTCGTCAACGACCGGTTCATCAAATTGCGCCGTTGCCGGGGAACTCTTCTATTTCGTTGAAAGAAGAGTTGGCATTTTTATTCTTCTACCTTTCCATATTTCATTTCCATCACACTTCGATTTTACACCGGTTGTGTTTGTTTTTGTCTCTTGCAGATCATAGCAGGTACAGAAACGGATCACTTCCGTACCATCTTCTTTACCGCAATGGCTGCTCCTAAGAGTATTGCGGACTACAGTAAGCCGCGTGCTTCCAACTTTCGATCTTCCATCACCGTGCTTTCTAATGACGATGATCCTGATTATGAGATTAAGATTCCTCTCCTAGAACTAATCTCTAGGGACATACAATTCGAAGGAAGACCAGATGATAACCCCTGCACACATATAGATGACTTTCTGGCTGTCTGTGACACTTTCAAGTCTGGGAACCTCAACAAGAACACTTTATATCTCCGGGCTTTTCCGTTCTCTCTCCGAGGTGCAGCTAAGCATTGGCTTGGAAGCAAACCACCAGGTCATTACACTAACTGGGAGGCGTTAGCTCAAGATTTTGTTGAGGAATACTTTCCTCCCGCTAGGACAACTGCTTATAAAACCGCATCTCCAGATTCACTCAGAGAGAAGATGCTAGCCTGTATGACACTTGGAATGAATTCCAATCTCTTCTCTTCTACTGTCCTCACCATGGGTATGAACAAAGACAGCTGGCTGAATTCTTTGCTCGTGGTATGCGCGAAGAATCCGCAAACTGGGTCAACTCCCTAGCTGGTGGAGACTGCACCGCCCTTACTCCTCAGGATGCTCTTCTGCATTTCGCTAGCTGTGCTTCAAAATCTAGAAACTGGGAGAGACAAAGAGAAGGAACCAAGAGTCAGAGTCAGACGAGTGTTGCAGAGCAGATCAAAACGGAGGTTCAGAAACATCTACAAGCAGTTGGTATTCCTCTCGATCCCCCGTCAGCCACCATCTTTTCGGTTGACTGTGGATGGTGTGGATCCTGAGCTCATAACGGTAGAAGCTGCCTCAACTTCGGCACAACAGAAGTCTGGTTACAGAAACTACGTGCCACGGAACCAGAGTAACCGGTTAGTAGATCCTTATTATAGACCTCCAGGATTCATCGGAGGACAACACCAGTTTCAAGAAAAACCGAACTACAATAGAGACATAGACTATGAGAAGAAGTTCGATCAGATCATGAGCAGACTTGACGACCACGACATTCAATTAAAAGCTCAAGCTGCACTCAATCAAGGACAGAGAGCTCAAAGCCAGAGGATAGAGGATGCTATAAGCAATATGACTAAACTCTTTACTAGCAATCCCCTCCTTAATCCGGCAGCATTTCAAGCAGACTCCGGTGCAAAGAGCGAACATGCTCAAGCTATTACCACCAGAAGCGGCAAGCAAACAACTGATCCAAAGGCTCCAGAACCTGAAGTAATACCAGATACCAGTGCCGCCATGGATATGCCAAAAATTGAGGATATCACAGAAGAGGAAGAAGAAGCATCTGCCTCGGCCAACTTTGTTACTAATGCCTTATCTAGTGATCCGCTAGAGTTGTGTTTGATTTCAGGGATTGACAATGCATTAGAAGATCCAGAGCAGCGCCTATGACAGGATGAGTTAGACGAGCAGAAGGCGACATTCACACCCATCACTGCGCCTACACACATCGAGCCAGCATCGAGTCAGATTACTACCTCATACGAGAATCTGCCAGAACTCACCTTGAAGGAGCTGCCTGACCACCTAGAGTACGCATTTCTGGGGAAGGACTACCAGTTACCAGTTATCATCAATTCGAATCTATCTCCCGAGCAGAAAGAGCAACTGATCAGGCTACTCAAGAAGCATGTCAGAGCTATTGCCTGGCAGTTAGCAGACATCAGAGGCATCTCTGAAACCTTCTGCAAACATCGGATAGTCGTTGATGAAGAATTCAAACCAGTCAGACAACCACAACGCCGACTTAACCCTCTTATGCAGGAAATTGTAAAGAAGGAAGTACTCAAGCTTCTAGATGCCGGTATCATTTATCCTATTGCCGACAGTCCTTGGGTCAGTCCGACTCAAGTCATTCCGAAGAAAGGAGGAATCACCGTCATCCCTAATCCGAAGGGTGAGCTCATCCCGACTCGCAAGGTTACCGGATGGAGAGTCTGTATCGATTACCGACGACTCAATGATGCCACGAAGAAGGACCACTTTTCACTGTCGTTCATTGATCAGATGCTTGAACGATTAGCTGGTCATGAATACTACTGTTTCTTAGACGGGATGTCCGGTTACTTCCAGATTCCCATCGAGCTTGATGATCAAGAGAAGACGACCTTCACCTGCCCGTTTGGTACGTTCGCTTATCGTCGTATTCCTTTTGGTTCATGTAATGCTCCCGCTACCATTCAGAGATGCATGCTTGCTATATTTGGAGATCTGGTAGAGAATGTGGTGGAGGTATTCATGGACGACTTCTCCATCTATGGAGATTCATTTTCAAAGTGCCTGGCTAATCTGGACAAGGTACTAGCTCGATGTGAGGAAACCAACCTAGCTCTTAGTTGGGAGAAATGTCACTTCATGGTTACCGAAGGTATTGTTCTGGGCCATAGGATCTCTAGAACCGGTATAGAAGTTGATCGTGCCAAGCTTGAGACCATCGCTAGCTTACCACCGCCGACCTCCGTTAAGACAGTGCGAAGTTTCCTCGGTCATGCTGGATTCTACCGAAGATTCATCAGAGACTTCTCCAAGATCACTCTTCCAATGACGAAGCTTCTTGAGAAAGATGTTCCTTTCATATTTGATAAAGCTTGTCTTGAAGCCTTTGAGACTTTGAAGACTCAACTCACCACCGCACCGATCCTTACAGCACCAGATTGGAATCTTCCATTCGAGATTATGTGCGATGCTAGTGACTTCGCCGTTGGCGCGGTTCTTGGTCAGAGAAAGGAGAAGAGATTCCATCCTATCTACTTTGCTAGCAAGACACTCAATGATGCTCAGAGAAACTACACTACCACGGAGAAAGAGCTTCTGGCCATCGTTTTCTCCTTTGACAAGTTCAGACAGTACCTGGTTCTTTCACATACCATTGTCTACACAGATCATGCTGCCCTGCGCCATCTATTAGCCAAGCAGGACTCAAAGCCACGTCTCATCCGATGGATCCTTCTCCTCCAAGAGTTTGACATAGAAATTAAAGATAAGAAAGGAGCAGAGAAATCATCTTTCCCGACTGGAGGAATCACAAACAGGTAAGTCTACTACCCCTATCAATGATTCTTTCCCTGACGAGCTGTTGCGTGTTGAAACGTATGAACAGGTTAACAGCATAGCTATCGAGCCCTAGGCAATCCCTCATGCTCAAGATCTGAGTAATGCAACCGACTCGGAAGAACCATGGTATGCAACTTTGGCTAATTACCTCTCTCACGGCATTGTACCTCCTGAGCTGGATTTCAATGCACGCAAGAAGCTCTTTAAAGAAGCCAAGTCATACTTCTGGGATGAGCCATTCTTATACCGCATCAGTATTGACGGGATGATCCTGAGATGTGTCTCTTACATCGAAGCAGCTGACATCATGCGAAAATGCCATGAAGGACAGTTCGGAGGACACTTCGGAGGCAACCGCACTGCGAGAAAGGTACTCGAAACAGGTTTTTATTGGCCTTCAATCTTTAGTGATTCTGATGCTTTTGCTCGACGTTGTGATGCGTGCCAGTGATCAGGTAACATCTCTAACCGTAATGAGATGCCCCAAATTGTTTCTTTAACTGTTGAAATTTTTGATGTTTGGGGAATTGATTTTATGGGTCCGTTCACACCCTCCAACGGAAACAAGTACATTCTTGTAGCCGTTGATTATGTTTCTAAGTGGCCGAAGCGGAAGCTCTACCCACTAATGATTCAAGAGTGGTGGGTCGGTTCCTTACCCGTCTTTTCACGCGTTTTGGTTCACCTCGCTTCATCATAAGCGACAGGGGTACCCACTTCCATGGACAATTCGACCGGGTGTGCAAACGCTTTGGCGTCACCCACCGTATGTCCACAACTTATCATCCTCAAGCGAATGGTCAAGCGGAAGTGACGAACCGTGAGCTCAAGCGGATTCTTGATAGGACAGTTGGCCGGTCCCGCAAGGACTGGTCATCTAAGCTCAATGATGCCTTATGGGCTTATCGAACTGCCTACAAGACTCCCATCGGTACCTCACCGTATCAGCTGGTCTATAGTAAGGCATGTCATT